>ML374849.1:54217-195542 GCA_005239525.1 Nicotiana knightiana
GGTTAGAACTTAATCCATTCCTATTGCTACGAGAAAAACCCATGGAAAGGGCAAAATAGTGGAATGTACACTATATATATATATATATATATTAATGTGTTTCTTTCTATCTTGTTTTACGCATTGTCTTATTATATGTGTATATAGTATATTATAAAGGTGGACTATAATTAAAGTTGTTCTATGTTGGACTTTTGCAAAGTGTTAATCAATGTCTTTATATATATATATATATATAGGTTGTGGGTAGTTAGAATCTACTCTTGGACCCGGGTTTTGACCGGACCGGCTCGAGGTTGACTTTTGAGAAATTGTGTAAAGATCATAGCTTTCTCTATCATAATTGGTTTCTCTTGCGTTGTTTGATGTTATTAAGTCATTTCTGGTTAGATTTGAGTCCCATGGAGGCGAATTTTAGGAGAAAAGTTATTTTGAGGGTTGATTTGCCCTAGTCGAGGTAAGTATCTTGCCTAGCTTTGTGTGGGAAAACTACTCTTAGGATTTGGGTTGATTTTGTTGTTTGTATGATGTGGAAGATGTTAAATGGGGTGACGAGTTTGTACACGGGCTTATATGTGCCAATTTGACTGGTTTAGACTTTTAGACTTCTTCCATGCATTTAATTGAATTTGTCATAACATGTTATATCTTTCATTGTTAAATTTGCTCTCACATGCTCTATTTGGCATTGTTAGCACATGTTCTATCTTTTATTGTTAAGTTTTCTCTTATATACTTTAGTTGAAGTTGTTATCTCTCTTATTATCTTGTTACCTCTTCTACTGTTGAATTACTGTTATTTGAAGTTGACAGTTCTTGGGAATACCTTCATTTTGAGTTATTGAAGTTGAAGTTGTGAAAGTTATTAACACATTGAGGTTGGAGTTGCTGATTATTAAAATATCTTTCCTCGTTGAGTATTTCTCATTTATTTTTTTATCATTGATATTCTTGTTCACATTGTGGTTGAGCCATAGGCTATATGTTGTGATAACATTTGGTATTGTTGATTTTGACAAGTGTTGTGGCATATGTGTGGTGCGAGTTTATTATTGTGTTGTGATATTGATATACATGCGGTGGTATAAGGATATGGGTTGATACACATGCTGTGAGATAAGGTGGGATTTATACGCGTGTTGCTAGTAAGGGAATTACTTGAAGCCACACAGTGAGATAGGGAGCTAAAAATATTTTCAAAATAAATGCAAGGCTCGCCCGGTGATATAAGGAAGATTGTGATATTGACTTGTGAAATGAGATTATGAGGTGTGGTACCTCCGCTGTGATTCTTGTTGTACATTCTATGTTCAAAAGGTTTGTTGGTTGAACAGTTCTTGTTGTTTCTTCATTTTTTTTTCTAGGGGATTTATCTTGTATTATCGGTATTTTGTTATATTGAGATTTCAGATTTATGTTATTCCTGCAAATTCTGTTATCTTGGTTCTTTATTGTTATGTCCGGCTTGCCTAGCAAGTATGTTGTTACGATCCAAAATCCACTAGTCGTGGTGGCACCTAACCCAACCCGCTAGATAAGTCAACTAGTAACTATCCAATCCCAATGATATTAACAAGAAAAATAAATGATAGTAATCTACTGAATTTTTATGCATTTACCAAGGACTGGTAATACAAATCATGAGCTTCTAAGAATAGAGTTTACAAAGCTGAAATGAAATAAATACACAATCAGTTTGAAAGGCACGTAAACAGAGTCTTATAGATCTAAGGCTACCACGAACAAGAGGCAGCTACAACATGGACGCATGTACATCATCAGTCAAGCTCCCATCGAACACAACAATATCAGCAGCCAACAATCTGCACACAAGGTGCAGAAGTGTAGTACGAGTACAACTGAGTAAGTAACAGGCTAACCCTTAGGTTGAAAGCAGTAACGAGCTAGCACAAGGTCGGGTTCAATACCAATATCCCACAATAGTTCATAACAACATAAATACATGTAATAAAAGAGGTATCTCAAAACTAAAAATGCCCAGTTCGTTCACAGTTCCATAAAATAGTCATGCTTTTCTAGTATCTCAGTGAAAGCCCAAATCATTTACCGAAAATGCCAAAAATAGGAGTAAAGTTGAAAACTGTAATCTTGTCAAATATCCTTTCCACAATAAATAAGATGTTTTATTTTCTTTCTAGATAACAAGTGTAAAATACCTCTCTATGCCCATATATCAATGTGTGTAAAAAGTCATGAATGACGTGATACCGTACAACATGAGGAAAATACATCTCTATGCCTGTATGTTATGTGTGCATGCCAATGCCATGTATCCCAGAGATGAATCATGTACTCACACTCTCAGATTACTCAATCTCACCATCACACACTTTCCATTCATCATGCTCAACCACGTGTATATACGGCCCAGGGAAGATCTATCCTGGAATACATACATCACTGACCATCAGTCACTCAGTACGGAGGAAGGACAATCCGGACCCATGGAGAAGATCCATCTCCATATATATTAATGCTTCAGACAAGATCCATTTCCAGGGAAGATCCATCCCTCAATACAATCAACCACGCTCACTGGGGGTGTACAGACATCGGAGGGGCTCCTACAGCCCAAGCGCTATAATTCGCACGGACAAGTCACGTGCTATAATATCAATATTTGGATCCGCACTGACAACTCACGTGCTGCACGGACAACTCACGTGCTATAGTATCAATATCTTCACAAATAGGCCCCCAGCCTCACTCAGTCATCAATCTTTCCAGTCTCACTCACGGGCTCACAATGTCATGAAACTATCCCGACAACAATGATATGTTGTATCAATAAATAACAACTAAGACTGAGATATGATGTGAATGCACAAATATGACTGAGTACAAAATATCAATGAAATTTGTGAAATAATAGCAAGAAACGACCACTATGGGTCCCAACAGTATCGGCATAAAGCCTAAATATGATATCTAGCATGATTAACAACTAACTTACTTTATCGTATGGTGAAAACACAGATATTAACAAAATACGACTACTATACAATGTCATGGAAAAAGCAGAGTCCCAATTCACTTGGTGCACGCCCCATACGTCCGTCACCTAGCATGTGTGTCACCTCAATAATAATCACATAACACACATTTATGAGTTTCATACCCTTTCATACCCTAAGCACTAAGTTTAGAAGAGTTACTTACCTCGAACAAGCCAATTTCAATACCAAGCAAGTCAAGCGATGCTCAAAAATTTCCATCCCGCGCGTTCCAACCTTCGAATGGCTCGAAACTAACCAAAAACAACTCAAATACATCAAACAATGCTAAAGGAACCAATCACGATCGTAAAAGATCAATTCTTGAATCAAAAAGCCTGAAATCGGCCAAAAAAATCATACCCAGGCTTGCACTTTAGAACCCGGTGAAACTCACAAAATCCGACAACTCATTTAATTACGAGTCCAACCATACTAATTTCATCCAATTCCAACCCTGAATCTGTCACGACCCAAACCGATGGGCCGCGACGGGCCCCCGGTGCCTTACTCAACTGAGTACCAATGTAACATATCTTTCTTATTACATCAACATGGGTAAATGGGCCATAAGGTCCGTATGAGGTAACAAGAATAAAATATGAGGGAACACTCGATATAAAATGACCTAACCTGATATACTGACTTATATATGACATACGTGCCTATAAGGCTAAAATAATCACTCGTACACTGAACATATGCCGACAAGGCCATACAATCTTTCATATACATGACTTATGTCTACAAGCCTCTATGTTAAGGCTATCCCTTCTTTCTCTGCCGTTACGTGTTGTCGCAATTCACGCGTGTTAGAGGGATTGTCAAGAGAATCGAATCAGGTATGTTAAGGCTATCCCTTCTTTCTTTTGGAATGATATTCTTGAGAAAGATTATACCGAGGTCCCTTAGAATTGCAAATCCCATTACTATTACATCGTATAACTTTGCATGAACTCCTTCGCTGAAGATCGTTATTTGGTAGATGTAAGACATCTCTATTTTTTGTAATTTTGATCATAATATTGTATAAACTTTCTTGCTGAATTTCATCCATAACTTTGAAGATGAAGTATCTTCATTTTTTTGAATTTAGTATTAGTGGGTGTGGGCCCCACACTTTTGTTGTCCAAGACTTTAAATGTGACACCTTATCCACTTAGCAAAAGAGTCACATTTTTTATTTGTGAGTCACTTTTATTTGCTTCCACGTTTGGGAACCTTAGGCTTATCCAATATTCCTTAATCAACTTTGTTTTCCCTCACTAATCCAATAAATAACCAATTAATCACATAATTATGAATTATCTCAACTTACTTAAAATACTACTTACTTTTAACACACTTTGTACATCTTACTGTAATGGTCATGTGGTACCCTTGTCTGACACTAGTCCATAAATACGGGGTATTATAGCTTGGACCGTATTTTATCCCCAAATTGTGAAACTTCGGTGGAACTCATTTTCTTCGATTCACTTACCCTCTCACCTTCACGGATCAACTTGTCACTTGTTTGCAATAGCGTAATATTTAAAATCTCAAACAATCTCTTTCTTGAGCTTTCATCAATTTATTTATGACGTACTTTCACGTACGAAAACATAGGGTGTAACATCATTCCCCCCTTTGGAACATTTGTCCTCGAATGTTGACTGGTGCACTGTATCTCCTACATATGGTTTTAATACTGTCCTTGCCATCTAGGCAACTGTTCTGTGAATAAATCCAAAGGCCAAGGCATTCCCCCCTTTAGGTCTCTTCTCACACCATGACTTGTGGTCGGAATCCTTTCAATCTCGTAACTGTTGCTACCTTCTGTCATGCAACCTGTACCACTTTTTTTTTTCTTGTATGTGTGCGTATGCGACTCTTCCCTCCAACTTTTTCCTCCAGTTTTTAGCCACTCTCTAGGCCTCATTTTGTAAACATATACAGAGCTTGAGGTATACTGAAATTCTTTGCTTGGTACTTTATTGAACTTACGAATATTACTATATCTTGTTTCATAGACCCGGTTATCTATCCGCATGATTTTACTGCATCTAGATAGGTCATACTATACCATAACTCTTACTTTGATATATTGTTATTGAGGTCTGCTACCAAATTCTAGATTACTCTTGTTGCTTATCCCATATGTATAAATCTAAGTCCTTTAATGCTTCCTCATTACTGTTTATCTTAAGAATGACAGCCTAATGTTATCTCATACTTTGTAACTTTTATCCATCCATTATCGATTCACCTTATCGTTAATCTTAATTTATCACTAATAAATTGACCTCTTATGTAACACTGCAACTAGGGCTCACGTCTCATCGAGGAACATCTGGAGTAATTTCCATAATCATATTTTAATGTATCCCAATGTGATTCACCTTATGGGGTATCCCTTTCTTGTGCCGTCCATGAAATCTCTTTTTTTTCTTCAAATCATTACTCAAGCGAAGGCCCAAACGTCATCCTTTATTTATCATAATTACACCCTCATTCTACTACGAGGACAACATTCCATTTCTTCTAAATTCTATTAGCCTTTAGACACCTTTGAGTTCATTCAGGCTATACTGAACTTTCTATACCTTAGAGAAACCATCAGCTCTCTTGTTTTCACGGGCTTAAACCCGAGGATTTATCCATTTTCGTCACCTTCTCACCAGCCTTTTATTATTTTTACTCCTGTCTTCCTAAAACCTTTTCGCTCTGCCATACTTTAGCTTGTGACCTACACATATTTATTTATACTACTCACAACCTTCCTTCAACTTGCTTGCACTATAGATTTCCTTATGTTATTCCAGAACATCAAGCGAGACACCACATTGTATCTAACTCTTTTTTTATTCTCATGACTAGGTCTCTTGATACCTAGAAACCATAGGCTGGAAGATATGCCACTGACGACGCCGCTATCATTCCTGGATACTGAATCCTCGCGCTTCTAGCCTTCTATCCGAAGTATGGGATATTCACAACCTTCTGCATTTGAGAATCTCGTACATTGTTCACCTTTACCTTACTTACCTTAAAACCTCTTATAACATCTTCTACCTCTTTCATGACCTCCCGTCCACATAGGTATCATATCCACAACTTGAAGCTCTATTATAACACTTGCACCTCTGGCGTATACACAATCTGGTGGGAGATTCATACTGACTTCTTATGAGGCTGTTACTTTTCTAACTGGCTTTATTGTAGAGCCGCTATAGAATATGGCTAATGTACTATCTCTCTCGTACCTCTGATATTTAAGAGTGATCCTGCAACGTTCTCAATCACGAGGTCTATAATTTTCTTGGTCCAATAATCAGTCTCCTGATTTACTTAGTTGATGTAACTCTTTAGTTTCCTCTTCTCTCTGATCAGCCTTTATGTTGTCTTAAGCTATCTACCGATTTGTGGCGCATGATATTAGTTATCACTTTTGCCTTTCATGGAAGCTATGGAACATCTTTGATACAATAATTCAACCCTTTATCTATGACATGGACTCAACTCTTTCTTTTAACTTATACCGGAGTCTTCTATGGCTGTATGATTGTCAACATATATGCTGCATGGATAATATTCCGAAATCTTAAGTGGTTTCATAACACAACTAACTCCGGATCATTAGTCAAATAATTCATTTCATTTCTTCTCAGCTTTCTTTAAACTTAAGCTATTACTTTTTCTTGTCTTTCTTCCCCTTGTTTCGTGCATATTTGGCTTATCTTGGCGCTCACGAATACTAGAATCCCATGTAACCCATATGATGTCGAATATCACTTACTTCCTGTTCATTAGTCATGATAGATGCCACTTTCTTAGGGAGTTCATACAATGTTGTAGTGAGAATGTTTTACATGACCATTTTTTCTTCAAGTTAATATGCTTAGGTTAAAGCCTTCTTCCTTATTTTCTCAGCTGGTCTTTCATTGTAGTACTTAAGGAGGATCCTCTGAATTTTATAAGGCTACGAGCTCATTATATCGCATACTCAACGGAATTTTTGATGTTCTTCCTCGCCTATAATTATCTATAGTTACTTACCTCCACGCCCTTGTACTTATGGGGTTGCTTTCGAAATAAAGTTTGGATTGTCTTCCCACTGGCGTTCTCTTTTATTTCAGTAACACTTATATGGTAACTTTAACTACCCAACTCCTATCTGAATATTTCTCAAGGATCACGATGTCATATTTGCGAGGCTGAATTCCCCATGTTGGGGTTCACTATGTTTATCTTGTACGATCTGTTGATTTGTCTGTATCTTCTTGTCTAGCCATAACTAGGCTCTTCCTGAATCAACTACTAACTACTCGTTGGCCCATTCTCATATCTATTTTTCTGTGATCTCTCTTGGGTTACTTCTTCGTCTTAACTTACCTCTTGTACTAGCTCCGTATGTCTCAAGTGTTTATTCACACTTATTTATCAATAACATCCTGGGGGAAACCCTTACTGCCTCCCGCCGACATCGTACTTGTATAATGTTCTGGAGTCGTAGCATATCCGTAGGATTTGGATAAGTACAATCTCATTCCTTTCTCATTTTTATCGCATTCCTCCTTTACCATTCCATAATTACTAGAACCACTTAATTTTGACTTAATGCCACATCACTCCATATTCACCCCTTTTGGGGAGTACTAAGATTTAGTGCTACGACGAGCTACCTATAGACATTTTACCTCTTCCTCTTTGGCATCTTCTCACGTAATCAATGATCCTTACTCGCCTTGCAAGAATCCTTCTGTACTAAAGATAACAAACTTCCTTACCCGCGAGGGTGACACTTTGTGTAACTGACAAACATAGTCCCTTAAACTTAACTTTGCTCACATTGCTTGCTTTAGGGAAGCGTCTTCCTAAATGACCTTTAAAGATTATTCTTCTGTTATCCGTTCTATTATTCCCGAAACGCAATCTCTGAAATTCTCATGATGCCGACTATTATCAACTCACTCGTCCCTATTCCATCTTTAGTTTATCTTGTTCGCTAGCCCATACTGATTTCTATTACTCGTAAGGTCTAGCTTTTCCTTCTAGTAATCATATTAGAGTCATGAACTTATTTCTCGAAATGAGAATGTGACTTTATGACCTATGCTCTTTTGTTGCCTCAAGGCATGTTACCTCTCATTTTTTCCTTCCCTTGACTATAGATTCTGTAATACTGTCATTTTTGATCTACCGCTGTCATCCACGTATCACATCTTACTCATAATGCTTTATTAACTCTCTTTTTATTTCCATGCTAACATTTATGTCTATCACTTTATTCTGAAAACTTCAACAAGACATTGTTTTGCTTTAGCTCCCCTTGCTCCATCCACTATCTTTTTAGGTTGCCTAAAATTCTCTCTCTACTAGGATAGGAGCCATACTAAGGTAATATTTATTCCTTCCAGGATTCTGGTGCCTGTCTTTGAACATTCTAATATTCATATATAGATGTACTATTATAGAGTGCACCATCTGGGTGTCACACAAGGAGATCTGTTAGCACATTTGCAATATCCTTCGGAAATGTCAACTAACGCAAACAATCCATCCAACATTTTGGGTTACTTTAACCCTAACTTGATCTTGCTATCCCGTCTTTATCTTAACTATATATGTTGGCTCCCATGGAGCATAACTAAGACGAGTGTGGAAAAGTGCATACCTCTGTTACAATTGAAGGTAATTCAAATGCTTATATTTCTCTGCTTGAATCGTAAATACTGACAATCTTCATTAACTGAGCTCCTCGTACCCTTTTTCATCTTGGTTCTTTTACTTGTTGAAACTTGTATCTATCTTCTGAATCTCTCATTGCCTTCCACCATAGGGGTGGATATATATTCTTGCCTTAAGGCTCCTTATCAAGAGGCTTACACATCTTAGTATATACATGATCTGCTGAATACCTCATATTTATTCATCATAAGGATGATGCAAAAATTGAGTTCCTCTGACTTAACTCTTCCACATCTATATCTTTTACCAACCATCTTTCTGGATGTAGGTATCGTCGTATTATGAATAAGATAGAGTTTTGGAAATTGAATTCTTACAACTGATCTCTACTTCACAATCTAGAGTAAGAAGAAAGAATGACAGTCCTAAATTCCCTGTACCCTCCTACTTATAAGTGTGGTGCACAACACACCCAAAAATAAGACTCTACTAGACACGGCTTGTAGACTCCTGTAACGATCCGGTCGGTCGTTCCGTGACATTAGCCCCATTTTCCCGGTTTCTGCTTTATCATCTCTTGCTTAGCCTATTTATGTGGTGTTGGGTCAGTTGGTTCGGGTTCGGAGTGGTCGTGGAGAGAACAGAGACACTTAGTCTCTTAATTGGCTTAATAGTTAAAAAATTCAACTAGGAGTTGACTTATTGGTAAACGACCTCGAAATGTGGATTTTATGGCTCGAATAGCTTTTTAGGTGATTTGGGACGTAGGAGTGTGTTTGGAATGAAGTTTTGATGTCAGGTGTAGAATTAGGCTTGAATTGGGGAAAGTTAGTTTTTGGCGATTTCTGATAGACAGGGGAAAATAGGCTATCGAGGTCGGAATGAAATTCCGAATGATGGAGCAGGTTTGTAATGACATTTTGGATATGTGTGCAAATTTTCAGGTCATTCGGACGTGTTTTGGTTGGTTTCGGCATCATTTGCGGAATTTAGAAGTTTCAAAGTTCATAGGCTTGAATTTGATGTGATTTTGGTGTTTTTGCGTTGTTTTTGGTGTTTCGAAGGCTCGACTAGGTTTGAATGAGGTTATGAGATTTGTTGGTATGTTTGGTTGAGGTCTCGAGGGCCTCAGGTGAGTTTCGGGTGGTTATCGGAGTGTGTTTGGCCTTAGGGACTACTGTAGCTGCTGCAATTTTTGCCCACTGGTTTCCTTATATCCGATTGCAATAGTGGGCGTGCGATCGCATAGGTTTGTTCTGAGGTAGTGTTCTTTTTCTTCTATGCGATCGCCTGTGTGGGGCCGCGATCGCGTACGTGAGGGAGGGGAACCAATGCGATCGCGTTTGGTCTTGTGCGATCGCGTAGTGTAATTTTTACGGGGCAATAAAAAGTTCTTCACGATTGCGTGGGAACTCCCGTGATCGCAATGAAGAAAGAGACCTGGGAAGACAATTTTTAAGTTCTAAACGGGGGTTTTTGTCCATAACTCAATATTCCATTAGAGAGCTCGGGGGAAGGATAATTTAGACGAGATTTTCAGTGGGATTCTTGTGGTAAGTATTCTTCAATCCCTTTTGGTTTAATTTCATGAATTAGTCTTGATTTTTACCATGCAATTTGAGGAATTAAAGTAGAAATTTGGGAAAAATGGGACGGAGAATTGGAAATTTCGTTTGATGATTTGAGTGGGAAATTGAGGTCGGATTTTGGTAAATTTGGTATGGGTAGACTCGTGAGGGAATGGGGGTTATAGTTTTATGATTTTTATCGAATTCCAAGACGTGGGCCCAGGGCTCGGGTTTGGCCAATTTCGGGAATTATGCCTAATTTTGATAGTTTTCGATTGAGGTTCATCTCCCTAACATATTTTTATGTTATTGATCTGATTTGTGATAGATTCGGAGCATTTGGGAGCCAATTCGAGGGGCAAGAGTATCACGAAGTAGCTTTTGAGTTGTTTTGAGGTAAGTAATGATTGTAACTCTAAACCCGAGGTTATGAAACCCCGGTATTTTATATTGTTTTGGTAAATGAAGTGACGCACATGCTAGGTTACGAGCGTGTGGGCGTGCACCGATAGGGATTGTGACTTGGTCCGTCCCGTAGTGACTATTAGGCCGCGAATTCGATTTGAAACCTTACGACATCCTGTATTTTAGAAATTTATACTTGTTTATGGGCTGTGAGCAATGTTTGGGGCCTTGTGTTGACCTGTTTAGACCCTCAGAGGTACTTTTATGTCCCGTGAGTTGAGATGTATTGCCCGAGTGGCTTGTGAGGATGACTGAGTGAGGCCGAGACCCGAGTATGTGAGGATAGTTATGGATCGGGCTGCACGCCGCAGCAATATATATTATGTACGGACTGGGCTGCACGCTGTAGAAATATATGTTATATATGGATCGGGATGCACGCCGCAACAATATACATATTGGATCGGGCTGCACACCGCAGCAAATATAGCGCTTAGGCTGTAGGAGCCCCTCCGGAGTCTGTACACCCTAGTGGGCGCAGTCGACTATTATATGGATCGGGCTGCATGCCGCAGCAGTGTGTGTGTGTGTGTGTGTGTATATATATATATATATATATATATATATATATATATGTGTGTGTGTGTGTGTGTGTGTGTGTATTGGATCGGGCTGTCCGCCACATTAGTTGTGTGTACTTATGGTACTTGTTGAGTGCGAGTGTTTGTGTGAGCATGAGACACTGATAGTGGGGTCACGAGTGACTGAGATACCTTGTTATGAGAGATATTGTGCCTGGATGGTTGTTACAGTGTGAATTTTACTGCTTTTCTCTCCCTTCTTTATCTGAGCCTTATAATAAAAGTTGAATTACTGTTTTTATGAAATCATGATTTATAAATGCTCATCACTACACTCAAGTTTTTAGTTACTTTGATTACTTATTAAGTTGGCATACTCATGTTACTCCCTACACCTCTGTGTGCAGATCCAGGTACCGGACCATCTCACTAGTTTATTTTCGGACGTGCTTGGAGTTTGTTCGAGGATCGAGGTAGCTGCTCAGCGTCCCCAGCTCACCTCCTTTCCTTTCCTCAGTTCATAGTTTTTTTTTATTTTCGTACTTCATACTTTTGTAGTAGCAATTCACCTTATTGTACATTGTATTTATTGTTCTAGGTGCTCATGAAAGTTGGCTCTAGGTTTTGGGGTAGTGTATGAATTGTTCACCTCATTTTGCTGTTTTAATTTGCTAGGAAACTTTGAAATATTGTGATAGTCTGTAATGGTTGGCTAGCCTAGTTCCAAGATAGGCGCCATCATGACCGGCTTAGGATTTGGGGTCGTGGCAAGTTGGTATCAGAGCCTAGGTTACATAGGACTCAACAGTCATGAGCAGGTTTAGTAGAGTCTTGCGGATCGGTACAAAGACGTCTGTAGTTATCTTCGAGAGGCTGTAGAACCCTTAGGAACAATCCCATTTTTCTTGAATTTTGTCGTGCCATTTTGTTGATTCTGGAAATCTAAACTTCTGTTGTTTCATTCTCTCATAGATGGTGAGGACTCGCGCTACCGATCAGAGTGATCAGCCACCAGCTAGACCAGCGAGAGGCTGAGGCCATGATAGAGTAGGGGGCTAGCCCGTGCAGCAGCCAGGGCAGTACCAGTTGATCCCCCTACTATTCAGGATCAGGTTCCTGCCATAGATGCTCCAGCAGGACAGGCTTAGGCACCGACAGTGCCCATATTATTCCGGGTCTTCAGGAGATCTTGGCTCAGATCTTGACGGTATGTACCACCCTTGCTCAGGCAGTTTTCGCTACTTCTCATGCCGGGGGAGGCAGTCAGATTCCAGTTGCCCGGACACTTGAGAAGGTTACTCAGGGTGATCAGATACCGGGGGTGGTTCCAGCCCAGCCGTTCGCTCCAGTTCAGGACTTCTTTGTTCCAGCTATGCCAGATGATGAGTAGCGTAAGCTGGAGAGGTTTAGTAGACTTTAGCCTCTGACATTCAGTGGTGCTGAGGGGGAGGATGCCTAGGGTTTTCTGGATAAGTGTCAGCGGATGCTTCGTACTGCTGGGATTTCTAGAGACTAGTAGGGTCTCATTTGCTACTTTTCAGTTTTCTGGGGATGCTTTTACTTGGTGGGAGTCTTTTAAGAAGCGTAGGCCGGTTGGTTCAGCACCCCTCACCTGGCAGCAGTTCTCCACTATCTTCTTGGAGAAGTATGTACCCCAGTCTCACAGGGAGGAGCAATGCAGGCATTTTGAGCAGCTGTATCAGGGAGTGCTATCAGTGACGCAGTATGAGATGCGATTTTAGAGTTGGCTCGTCATGCCACCGAGTTGGTCGCTACTGATAGGAGAGTATTAAGAGGTTCGTGGATTGCCTCACTTATCAGTTCCGCCTTTTCATGACTCGGGAAAGAGTATCAGGTGCTACCTTCGAGCAAGTTGTTGATATTGCTCAAGATATTGAGTCGGTTCGCCGCCAGGAGCGGGAGGAGAGGGAGACCAAGAGGCCTCATGGATCGGGTGGTTCCAGTGGTGCTCCTTCCAAGGGGCAGTTTCAGCATGGTAGAGGTCGTTTATTCAGGCCTCCTCAGTCAGTCCACCCAGCCTATAGTGGTGCATCTTCGGGGCATGGTCCTCGCCGTTCCCAGCCAGGCCGCCCTTCATTCGGTGCCCTTCCAGCCCAGAGTGCAGCTCGAGCACCATCAGTTTAGGGTTCCTCTATGTATGGTTCTTCTGGTGGCCATTCTGGTGCCATGGGTTCCTTTCAGTCCCCCTCTCTAGCTCCAGGTAGTTGTTATGAGTTTGGAGAGTTCGGGCATATGAGGAGGCAGTGTCCTCATCTGAAGGTCCATCTCAGCTGAGAAGCCATCCTTCGACTTGAGCTCCAGTTATTTCCCCACCCACCCAGGCAGCCATGGGTGGTAATTAGTCAGCTAGAGGTCGTCCTAGATGGGGGGGTCGAGTAGGTGGAGGTCAGGCCCGTATGTATGCAGTTCCAGCCAGGCCAGATGCTATAGCCTCCGATGCAGTGATCACAGGTATTGTCTCAGTCTGTCGCCGAGATGCTTTAGCTTTATTTGACCCTGGTTCTACATATTCTTATGTCTCGTCATATGGCTTTTGTGAGGGATGTTAGAGGTGAGACTCCCGCTATTGATTCGATTCCTGTGGTCCGTGACTTTCTGAACGTGTTTCCTACAGACCTGCCAGGCATGACACCTGACAGGGACATTGATTTTGGTATTGACCTGGTGCTAGGCACTCAACCTATTTCTATTCCACCCTATCGTATGGCACTAGCGGAGCTGAAGGAATTAAAGGAACAGCTTCAGGAACTCCTAGATAAGGGGTTCATTCAGCCTAGTGTGTCAGCTTGGGGTGCACCAGTGTTGTTTGTGAAGAAGAAGGATGGTTCTATGCGCTTGTGTATTGATTATCGACAATTGAACAGGGTTACAGTGAAGAACCGGTATCCCTTGCCTCGTATATATGACTTGTTTGATCAGTTGCAAGGTGCCAGGGTATTTTCCAAGATTGACTTGCGTTCCGGCTATTATCAGTTGAAGATTCAGGGGCCAGACATTCCGAAGACTACTTTGAGGACTAGATATGGTCATTATGAGTTTCTCGTTATGTTATTCGGGCTGACCAATACCCCAGCAGCCTTTATGCACAGTGTATTCCGGCCTTATCTGGATCCTTTCGTCATCGTGTTTATTGACGATATCTTGGTGTATTCCCAATCTCGAGAGGATCATGAATAGCATTTGAGAGTTGTGCTTCAGAACTTGAGAGAGGAGAGGTTGTATGAAAAATTTTCAACGTGCGAGTTCTGGCTTGATTCAATAGCGTTCTTGGGGTACGTGGTGTCTAGTGAGGGTATTCAGGTTGATCTGAAGAAGATAGAGGCGGTGCAGAGCTGGCCTAGACTGTCATCAGCTATCAAGATTCGCAGTTTCCTTGGTTTGGCAGGGTTTCGTAGAGAGATTTTCATCTATTGCAGCACCTATGACCAGAGTGACCCAGAAGGCTGCTCAGTTCAGGTGGACTGAGGAGTGTGAGGAGAGCTTTCAGAAGCTGAAGTCAGCTTTGACTACAGCTCCGGTGTTGGTTTTGCCTACGGGTTCAGGTTCCTATACAATTTACTGTGATGGCTCGAGAGTTGGCCTTGGAGCGATTTTGATGCATAACGGTAGGGTGATTGCCTGCGCGTCTAGACAATTGAAGGTGCACGAGAAGAATTATCCAGCGCACGATCTTGAGCTAGCAGCTATTGTCCACGCCTTGAAGATTTGGCGTCATTATTTATATCGAGTGCATTGTGAAATTTTCACTGATCACCGTAGCTTGCAACATCTGCTTAAGCAGAAGGATCTGAATTTGCGCCAGAGGAGATGGTTGGAGCTTCTTAAGGATTATGACCTCACTATTCTATATCATCAGGATGAGGCCAATGTAGTGGCCGATGCCCTGAGTCGTAGAGCAGAGAGTTTGGGGAGTCTAGCCTACCTTCCAGCAGCAGAGCAACCTTTAGCACTTGATGTTCAGGCTTTAGCGGGTCAGTTAGTGAGATTGGATCTATCAGATCCCCCGCAGATATTGGCTTGTGTAGCCTCCAGGTCTTCTCTTTATGATCAGATTAGAGCACGCCAGTATGATGATCCACACTTGCTTGTTCTTTAGGACAGGGTCTGTCGCGGTGATGCCAGAGATGTGTGGTTATTGGTGATGATGGGGTCATGAGGATGAAGGGCTGGATTTTCCTGCCCAGTATGGATGGACTTCGAGACTTGATTCTAGCTGAGGCCCATAGTTCGCGGTATTCCATCCATCCAGGTGCCGTGAAGATGTACCAGGATCTGAGACAACATTATTGGTGGAGGTGGATGATGAGGGATATTGTTGAGTTCGTGGCTCGGTTCGTGGCTCGGTGTCTCATTTGTCAACAGGTCAAGTATGAGCACTAGAGGCTGGGTGGATTGCTTCAGAGATTGGACATTCCAGAGTGGAAGTGGGAGCGGATAACCATGGACTTCGTAGTTGGGCTTCCACGGACTTCGAGGAGGTTTGATGCTATATGGGTTATTGTGGATCGGCTTACCAAGTCCGCGCACTTCATTCCTGTTGGTACTACTTATTCTTCGAAGCGGTTAGCTGAGATTTATATCAGGGTGACGATTGCATGGGGTTCCAGTTTCTATCATTTCTGACAGATGTACTCAGTTCACATCTCACTTTTGGAGGGCCGTGCAGATGGAGTTATCTACTCAGGTTGAGTTAACCACAACGTTTCATCCTCAGACCGACGGGCCGTCGGAGCGTACTATTCAGATTTTGGAGGATATGTTGCGTGCCTGTGTCATTGATTTTGGGGGTTCATGGGACCAGTTTTTGCCACTCGCAGAGTTTGAATATAATAATAGTTATCAGTCGAGTATCCAGATGGCTTTGTATGAGGCTTTATATAGTAGGAAGTGCAGATATCCGGTTGGTTAGTTTGAGTCGGGCGAGGCTAGGCTATTGGGCACAGACCTGGTTCAGGATGCGATGGGTAAGGTGAAGTTAATTTAGGAGCGGCTTCGCACGGTGCAGTCTAGGAAGAAGAGTTATGCGGACCGGAAGGTCCGAGATATGTCTTTCACGGTTGGGGAGAAGGTGCTGCTGAAGGTGTCACCCATGAAGGGTGTTATGAGGTTCGGGAAGAGGGGAAAGCTGAGTCCCCGGTTCATTGGGCCATTTGAGGTGCTTCAGGGGATTGGGGAGGTGGCTTATAGACTTTCCTTGCCTCCCAGCTTATCGAGTATTCATCTGGTGTTCTATGTTTTGATGCTCCGAAAGTATGTAGGTGACCCGTCTCATGTTTTAGACTTCAGCACGGTTCAGCTCGAGGGTGATATGTCATATGAGGTAGAGCCAGTGGCTATTATGGGTCGTCAGGTCAGAAAGTTGAGGTCTAAGGATATAACTTTAGTGAAGGTTCAGTGGAGAGGACAACCGGTAGAGGATGCCACATGGGAGACCGAGCGGGAGATGCGGAGCAGATATCCTCACTTATTCGAGACTCCAGGTATGTTTCTAGACTCGTTCAAGGACGAACATTTGTTTAAGAGGGGGAAGATGTAACGACCCGGCCGGTCGTTCTGTGAGATTAGCCTCGTTTCCCCATTTCTACTTTGTCGTATGTTTCTTAGCCTATTTATGTGGTGTTGGATTGATTGGTTCGGTTTCGGAGTGGTCGTGGAGAGAATAGAGACACTTAGTCTCTTAATTGGCTTAATAGTTGAAAAAGTCAACTGGGAGTTGACTTATTGGTAAACGACCTCGGAATGTGGATTTTATGGCTTGTATAGCTTTGTTGGGTGATTTGGGATTTAGGAGTGCGTTCGGAATGAAGTTTTGATGTCCGGTGTATAATTAGGCTTGAATTGGCGAGAGTTAGTTTTGGCGATTTCCGGTCGGCAGTGGAAAATAGGCTATCGGAGTATTCCGGAAGTTAGAGTAGGTTCGTAATATCATTTTGGATATGTGTGCAAATTTTCAGGTCATTCAGACGTGTTTTGGTTGGTTTCGGCAACATTGGCGGAATTTATAAGTTTCAAAGTTCAAAGACTTGAATTTGATGTGATTTTGGTGTTTTGTGTTGTTTTTGGTGTTTCGAAGGCTCGACTAGGTTTGAATGAGGGTATGGGATGTGTTGGCATGTTTAGTTGAGGCCCGTGGGCCTCAGGTGAGTTTCGGTTGGTTACCAGAGTGTGTTTGGCCTTAGAGGGACTGCTGTAGCTGCTGCGATTTTCGCCCACTGGTTTCCTTATATGCGATCGCAATAGTGGGCATGCAATCACATAGGTTTGTTCTGAGGCAGTGTTCTTTTTCTTCTATACGATCGCCTGTGTGGGGCCGCGATCGCGTACGTGAGGGAGGAGAACCAATGCGATCGCGTTTGGTCTTGTGCGATCGCGTAGTGTAATTTTTGTGGACATCAGACCGTTCTTCGCGATCGCGTGGGAACTCTCGCTATCGTAGTGAAGAAAGAGACCTGGGCAGACATCTTTTAAGTTCTAAACAGGGGTTTTTGGCCATAACTCAATATTCCATTATAGAGCCCGGGGAACGGAGAATTTGGACGAGATTTTCAGTGGGATTCTTGTGGTAAGTGTTCTTCAATCACTTTTGGTTTAATTTCATGAATTAGTCTTGATTTTTACCATGCAATTTGAGGAATTAAAGTAGAAATTTGGGAAAAATGGGAGGGAGAATTGGAAATTTCTTTTCATGATTTGAATGGGCAATTGAGGTCGGATTTTGGTAAATTTGGTATGGGTAGACTCGTGAGGAATGAGGATTCTAGTTTTGTGATTTTTATCGAATTTCGAGACGTGGGCTCGGGGCTCGGGTTTGACCAATTTTGGGAATTATGCCTAATTTTGATAGTTTTCGATTGGGGTTCATCTCCCTAGCATATTTTGATGTTATTGATCTGATTTGTGATAGACTCGGAGCATTTGGGAGCCAATTCGAGGGGCAAGAGCATTGCGGAGTAGCTTTTGGGTTGTTTTGAGGTAAGTAACGATTGTAACTCTAAACCTGAGGGTATGACACCCCGGTATTTTATATTGTTTTGGTAAATGAGGTGACGCACATGCTAGGTGACGAGCGTGTGGGCATGCACCGATAGGGATTGTGACTTGGTATGTCCCGTAGCGACTATTAAGCCGCGTATTCGATTTGAAACCTTACGACATCCTGTATTTTAGAAATTTATACTTGTTTATGGGTTGTGAGCCATGTTTGGGGCCTTGTGCAGACCTGTTTAGACCCTCAGAGGTACTTTTACACTATTCTCACACTATCCTGATAGAACAATTGTGAACTCAGTCATGTCTTCTACTTGTTGTTATTTTCACTATTATTACACTGTTTCAGGAATTATGCCTAATTCTGATAGTTTTCGATTGGGGTTCATCTCCCTAGCATATTTTGATGTTATTGATCTGATTTATGATAGACTCGGAGCATCTGGGAGCCAATTCGAGGGGCAAGAGCATCGCCATAGTAGCTTTTGGGTTGTTTTGAGGTAAATAATGATTGTAACTCTAAACCTGCGGGGTATGAAACCCCTGTATTTTAAATTGTTTTGGTAAATGAGGTGACGTACATGCTAGGTGACGAGCGTGTAAGCGTGCACCGATAGAGATTGTGACTTGGTCCGTCCCGTAGCGACTATTAAGCCGCGCATTCGATTTGAAACCTTACGACATCCTGTATTTTAGAAATTTATACTTCTTTATGGGCTGTGAGCCATGTTTGGGGCCTTGTGCCGACCTGTTTAGACCCTCAAAGGTACTTTTAAACTATTCTCACACTATCCTGATAGAACAATTGTGAACTCAGTCATGTCTTCTACTTATTGTTATTTTCACTGTTATTACACTGATAGAACAATTGTGAACTCAGTCAATGGGTGAATTAACAAGTTAATTAAAATTAATGAGTAATTAATTAATAAAATTGGGATAAGCTTAACCCCTCCCCAATGTGGCAGCACCCCCATTCCCAATTTATGACTATTGAAAGTGATTTAAAGGTGTCACTCTTGGAAAAGTTACGTGACACCAAGTGATAGCATCCATGGCAGCTCAACATCATTAAAGGAGAAGGATGAAGCTCTGGAAGGTCCAAGAAGGCCCATCACAAGGTCTCAAACAAAGAAATTTCAAGACAAGCTTAATGGGCTTCAATTGGACATTAAAAAGTGTCTTATGATAGAAGAAGAGCTCCAGCACAAGGAGGATCTTTGGGCCAAGTCTTACAACTATTTAGAGGCGCAAATTAAAGTTCAAGAGGAGATGGAATGAGGCCCAAATATGCCCCCAAAAGGAAGAATTTTCAGCACTCCAAATAAGCCCAAAAATAGTTTCTAGAATATATATTTAATAGTTATTTTTATTCTATGTTGACTTGCATTGGTCTATGTGTATGTTGACTATTGGTCTTAGTGTGGGTAGTCTTCTATGCTTCTAGGGAATATGATTCTCATTTATTGAAGTCTTGACTAGCTCCTTCCTTTACTACTATATAAAGTGGTGCTTGTCTTTCATTGTAAGGGAGAATATTGAAGATTAATATTATTATTGTGAGCTCTTTTGAACCTTTGTGAACTTTACTTTGAGATTTATCTTGCAACCCTAACTAGTTCATAGTTTAAAATAATAAGATAATTTTCTTTCTTGTGATATCTTTGGTTTCTTTTAATATTCTTCGAAGGCGACTAGTTTCTTATACTAGTTGTTGTCGTAAATTATTCAAACTAGAAGTCAAATCCGAATCTAGTTCTTGATTAGCTTATCTCTAGTGAAGGAAATTGGTTTCATAACCAACTTGTTATGGTTAGGATCTGTCAAAATCTAGATTAACACCATCTCGGGGTTCTTAGATTTTTCCTTGAATTTCCACATATCTAGTTTATTTTCTTAGTTTCTCAATTCCATTGCATTTCTTTACTGCTTCCGCTTTTCTTCTACTTATTTTCTTTTAGTTCTTAGATCTCCCAACCTCTGTGTTATCAAGTGGTATCAGAGCGGTTGTATCAATATTCAGTTCTTGATAAATCTTTGGAATTTTTGAACAAAAAAAAAGTAAAAAAAAAAAAAAGGTTATTGTAGCAGTACTATAAAAAAAACAAAACAAAAAAAATATTCTTTCCAAAAAAAAAAAAAAAATATAGTGCTCTTCAAGAAATCAGATTTTTATTGTGTTTGTTTCCAAAATAAAGAAAGGAAACAAGAAAAGGGGATCCTAGATCTTTAAGGGTAAAAAAAAAATTGAATTTTTTTTCTTACTCCTTTGATCTTGTCTAAAAATCCTTTCCGTTGTTCGAGTTTTGTTTCAACTAAATCCTACTCTTTCTAGGATTGATTCTTCACTTTCTTTAGTGCCCCAAATTCCTTATTTTACTACTAAGGACTTTGATACTAGTTGGGTTTAATTATAAATCTACAAGGTATTTTCCAAAGGTTAATTGAGGGTGAAAAGGAAAGAGCGGGTGAGAACAATTGAGGGAAAGAGCCATTTGAGTGATAACATTTTTTTTAAAGATGTCTCATACAGGTGCTAGTGATGATGAACAAAGGGCTCTTCAGGAAGCTGAAATCCGAGCAAGAAATGATTTTACTCTATAAGCTATGCATCAACAATTCGAGAGATGGAACCTGCAATTCCAAGAGATAAGGAATACTATTGCTGAACAAAATGAGACAATAGCTGCACTTAGGAGGGGTAATCAACCTGATGTACAACCTCGAAATAATCCTAGGCCTCATAATAGAAGAAATGAACCCCATGCCCCCATTGTGAATCAAGAAAACCCTATAGATGATGTTGTAGATGATCTTTTTGTAAATCTAGATAGGGTGGGAAGAGATAGGAGGGGACAATGGGGTAGAGTAGAAGATGATAATTTAGTAGCATTAAAATGAAGATGCCATATTTCAAGGGCACATGAGACTCAGATTTGTACCTTGATTGGGAGCGGAAAGTTGAGGCCATCTTTGACCGTCACAACTACTCTGAAGGTAAGAAGGTTAAGCTTGGTGTTGTTGAATTTTCTGATTATGCTTCTATTTGGTGGAAAAAGCTTACAACGGACATACAACAAGATGGAGAACCACCCATTGCTACTTGGACCGAGATGAAGAGAGTCATGAGGAAGAGGTTTGTGCCTTCCCACTTTCAAAGAGACCTACAAATGCGTCTTCAAACCTTGAAGCAAGGAACCATGACTGTTGATGAATACTTTAAAGCTATGGATGACTATGATCCAAGCTAATTGTATGGAAGAAGAAGAGGCCACCATGGCTAGATTTCTTAATGGTTTAAATAGAGAAATAGCGGATGTAGTAAAGATACAACAATATGTAACTATAGATGAGTTAGTAGATTTGGCTGTAAAAATAGAAAAGCAAAATAAAAGAAGGCAGCAAGCTAGCTCATGGAGAAGTCGGTCAAACACCAATTCCAAGAAGCCATGGACAAAACAAGAAGTGATTTCTAGACCTCAAGAAGACAAGGTGAAAGGTAAAGTTGAGGAGAAAGAGGGAGGTAAAACTTTCAATTCTAGATCCTCTAAACCTTCTAATTCCATTCAATGTCACAAATATCATGGAAGAGGTCATATGATGCATGAATGTCCAAATAGAAGAAATATTCTTTTGAGAGAATATGGAGGATATGAGAGTGAAAAAGTGAGGAAGAAGAGAGAGAAGTAAGTGAAGATGATGTAGAACTTCCTAATGATGGTTTGGTTGGGATAGTTAGGAGGACTATAGATGGAAAATATGAGGGAGAAAAAAGTGAGGAAGGGGAAGAAGAGGAAGGTGTGAGTGAAGATGATGTAGAGTTGCCTTTTTATGATGGTTTGGTTATCAATAGTGAAGAACAAAGGGAGAATATATTTCATACTAGGTGTGGAATTAACAGGAAAATTGTTCTATGATTATTGATAGTGGTAGTTGTGCTAATGTGGTGAGTTCACACTTGGTGAACATGTTAGAGCTTGCATGCATGAAACACCCTAAGCCCTACAGACTCCAATGGTTGAATGATAGTAGTGAACTGAAAGTCAACAAACAATGCATGATTTCCTTCAATGTTGGTAGGTATGCGGATGATGTTCTTTGTGATATGGTCCTTATGCAAGCTTGTCACATCTTGTTAGGTCGTCCGTAGCAATATGACAGGAATGTTTTTCATGATGGAAGAAAGAATATATATTCTCTTGAGCTTAATGGCAAGAAGTATACTCTTGCACCTTTAAGTCCTTCTCAAGTATTTGAGGATGAAAAAAGATTGAGGGAAGCAATGGAAAAACAAAGGGGAGAAAAAAAAATGAGCTTGAGGGAAAAGAAAAGAAAGAAGGCAAAGAGCTAAAAAAAAAAAAGAGAGATGACCAAGAGAGAGATAGAGAGGGCAACAACTTGAGCAAATTGGTAAAAGAGGGTTTGAGTGATAAAAAGAAAAGTTTTGGTGAGCGGAAATAGGCAAAGGAATAGAAAAATGAGAGTTTGTACATAAAAGCCAAAGAGTGTTTGAATGCAAGAAAAGAGGGGCTCCCCATTATACTACTTACTTACAAAGAAGTTTTGATTAATTATGAGTTACTAACTTCTTCTTGCCAAGTAGTGTTTCTTTTTTTTTTTTTGCAGGATTTTGATGATATCTTCCCTGAGGATATCCCTAAAGGTCTACCACCTTTACGTGGCATTGAGCACCAAATTGACTTTTTGCCTGGAGCACAAATTCCAAATAGGCATGCTTATAGAAGTAAGAAGAGACAAAAGAGCTTC
Organism: Nicotiana knightiana; assembly: GCA_005239525.1. Classification (NCBI taxonomy): domain Eukaryota; kingdom Viridiplantae; phylum Streptophyta; class Magnoliopsida; order Solanales; family Solanaceae; genus Nicotiana; species Nicotiana knightiana. The sequence continues at coordinate 77,231 of ML374849.1, forward strand.
AAAGGCAAGTTGAGGAGTTACTTGAGAAAGGTTTTGTGAGAGAGAGCATGAGCCCTTGCTTTGTTCCCGTCCTATTGGTACCCAAAAAGGATGGAACTTGGAGGATGTGCGTGGATTGTAGAGCAATCAACAAGATAACGGTAAAGTAGCCATCCCATCCCTCGTCTTGATGATATGTTGGATCAATTGCATGGATCCGAAATCTTTTCTAAAATTGATCTAAAAAGTGGTTACCATCATATTCGAATGAATGGAAAACTGCTTTTAAGACCAAATATGGGCTTTATGAGTGGTTAGTTATGCCTTTTGGCTTGACTAATGCACCCAGCACTTTCATGAGATTGATGAATTCATGGGAAATTTTTGGTGGTTTATTTTGATGACATCTTGATTTATTCTAAAAATCTAGATGAGCATGTGGAACACTTAAAACAAGTTTTTGAAGTTCTTAGAAAGCAACACTTGTTTGCTAATCTTAAGAAGTGTACTTTTTGTGTGGATCGTGTGGTGTTCTTGGGTTTTGTAGTTAGTTCTAAGGGAGTTGAAGTTGATGAAGAGAAAATCAAGGCAATCAAAGAATGGCCTAAACCTAATAGTGTTACTGAAGTTAGGAGTTTTCATGGGCTCACTAGTTTTTATAGGAGATTTGTTAGAGATTTTAGCTATATTGCTGCTCCTTTAACTAAAGTCATTAAGAAAGATAAGGTTTTTTCTTGGGGAAAAAAACAAGATGATGCTTTTAACTTGTTGAAAAAAAAATTGTGTTCGGCTCCTCTTTTGCAGTTAGAGCAAAAACGTTACTTTGCTTGAAACTCTTACCTTGTCGGCTTCCATTTTTGGGTATATAGTTGTCTATAGTAGCCTTTCCGTCACGTATGTTATTCATGTTTACATCTTAGACGCATGTTTAAGGGTGTACAATAAGTAGGATTCGGGTACCCATCGCGGCCCATCGATTTGGGCTGTGACAAAAGTGGTATCAGAGCAGTTCTGTCCTAGTGTTGTCTACAGACCGTGTCTAGTAGACTCTTATTTATGGGTGTGTTGTGCACCATACTTATATACAGGAGGCTATAGGACATATAGAATGTTATCCTCTCTTCTTATCTTAGATCGTGCGATATAAGAATTTATGTTCCTAACGATATGTTATGTTTTCAGTGATGCCTCCGAAGACTACAACCGCCTATAAGGGAAAGTCCGTGGCTAGTTAGACTACTAGTCGAGCGCCACGAGTTACCAGGGCTCGGGGAGAGTATCATAGTGAGATTCCATCTCAGACTTCACATACCCTGCCCTCTCCAGAAGAGCTCCAAGAGGAACCAGCTCTAGCCCCCGCCCCTGTACGTTCAGCCCCTCAGCCCGATGCACCAGGTTAGGAGATGAGAGATGATATTCAGTTGTTAACTCGATTAGTAGCCGCACAGGCTCCGCGTTAGAAAGTAGGTATTGGTCATGCATATAGGTCTGTCAGTGCGAGGGTTCGGGATTTCATTAATTTGGACCCTCCGGTATTCACTGGGCAGATCCAAATAAGGACCCTCAGGTATTTTTCGATATAATGCAGAGGACTTTGAGGTTAATGAAGGCCACTACGACTGAGTCAGTTGAGCTAGCTTCCTATAGACTCCAAGACGTTGCAGTAAATTGGTACGAGTCTTGGGAGTAGTCTAGAGGTGAGGATGCCCCTCCAGTAGTATGGCAGGAGTTTACAAATGCTTTTCTTTGACATTATCTGCCACCAGAGCTTAGACGGGCCAGAGTTGATAGGTTATTGACCCTTCGGTAGGTTAACATGAGTGTTCGGGAGTACAGTCTTCAGTTTGATTTTTTGCTAGGTATGCTCCCACTATTGTATCTGATATGGAGGATCGGGTTCACCGGTTTGTGATGGGGTTAGAGCCGCACTTGCTTAACGATTATATGCCGGTCTCACTTCAGTCAGACATGGATATTTCTCGTATGCATACGCTCAGGGTGTAGAGGAGCGTAAGCAGAAGTAGAAGGCCGATCATCTTCGGGTCCTTCTGGTGTGTTTCGAGGTGGTCAGAGACAACAATACCCAAGGTATCCAGCCCAGCCATCAGCTAGCACACCCCCTCAGTTTTTCGGTAAGAGATTTGATCCTTCTACATATTCAGGGCCTGGTCAGAATTCTAGGGCCTCAGGTTCTCAGTATAGGGGTGAGTCAAGTTAGATGAGGCCGCCCTTGCCACGATGTGCTCAGTGTGGTAAGCAGCATGCCAGGCAGTGCCGTATGGGGTGGGGTGTTTTTATACTTGTGGTTATCCAGGCCACATTATGAGGGATTGTCCGACGAGAAGTGATGCATGCAGCTCAGCCAGCGGGATCTGTAGCTGGTTCGTCATCATCAGTACGCCCCCTAGGAAAGGTTCACAAGCACCAATAAGTCGTAGTAGAGGAAGAGGTGGAGCATCTAGCTCGAGCGATCCTCAGAATAGCATTTATGCGTTGGCAGAACGACAACATCAGGAGTCATCGCCTGATGTTGTTACAGGTATATTATCAGTCTCCTTATATGATGTATATGCACTGATTGACCCAGGTTCCACCTTATCATATGTTACTCCATTGGTTGCTAGTAAGTTTGGAATAAAACCTGAATTGGTTAAACCTTTTGAGGTGTCTACACTTGTTGGGGACTCAGTGATAACTAAGTGAGTATATAGAGGTTGTATAATAGTAGTTCATAGTCGATCTGCTGTAGCGGACCAAATCGAGTTAGATATGGTAGAATTTGATATTATAATGGGTATGGATTGGTTGGCTTTATGTCATGCCAACGTTGATGGTAGATCAAAGATGGTCCGATTCCAATTTCTAGGGGAGCCTGTTTTGGAATGGAAAGGTAATACGACATCACCGAGAGGTAAATTTATTTCCTATCTCAAGGCAAGGAAGATGATCAGAAAGGGCTATATTTATCACTTAGTTCAAGTTAAGGATGTGGAAGTAGAGTCACCAACCATTTAGTCCATCCTTGTGGTTAATGAGTTTCCCGATGTTTTTTCTGATGAGCTTCCGGGTCTTCCGCCAGAGTGAGAAATTGAGTTTTCTATTGACCTACTACTAGATACTCATCCAATATCTATTCCTCCCTATAGAATGGCCCTCGCAGAGCTGAAAGACTAGAAAGAACAACTAAAGGACTTTCTTGAAAAAGGCTTTATCATACCTAGTACATCACCTTAGGGAGCACCGGTGTTATTTGTGAGGAAGAAAGATGGTTCCTTATGGATGTGTATTGATTATAGATAGTTGAATAATGTGACGATTGAGAATAAGTACCCTCTTCCGAGGATTGATGATTTATTTGATCAGTTGGAAGGTTCCAGGTGTTTCTCAAAGATAGACTTGAGGTCCGGGTACCATCAGGTAAGGGTTAAGGAGAAAGATATTCCGAAGACAGCATTCAGGACCAGATACAGGCACTTTGAGTTTCGTGTTATATCGTTCGATTTGACCAATGCCCCAACAGTATTCATGGACTTGATGAACCGTGTGTTCAAACCCTTTTTAGATCTGTTCCTAATTGTACTTATTGACGATATATTGGCATATTCTCGTTTAGAGGGTGAGCATGCAGATCATTTGCATACTGTGCTCAGAGTTCTACCAAAAGAAAGTTGTATGCAAAATTTTCTAAATGTGAATTCTGGTTGAACTCTGTAGCTTTCCTTGGGCATATAATTTCGGGTGAAGGTATCCGAGTTGATACACAAAAGATTGAAGCAGTAAAGACTTGGCCTAGACCCATACCACCAAAGGAGGTTCGTAGCTTTCTCGGTTTGGAAGGTTATTACATGATATTTGTAGAGGGGTTTTCTTCCCTTTCAGCACCTCTGACAAAGTTGACTCAGAAGGGAGCGAAATTTCAATGGAATGATGCTTGCAAACGTAGTTAGCATTGAAGGACAAATTAACTTCAGCACCGGTTCTAATACTCCCAGAGGGACCGATGGTTATGTTATCTGCTGTGACGCTTCGGGTGTTGGATTGGGTTGTGTACAGATGAAACATGGTAAGGTTGTAGATTATGCTTCTAGACGACTAAGAAAGCACGAGAAGAATTACCCGACCCACAATTTAGAGTTAGCAGTAGTGATTCATGCACTAAAGATATGGAGGAACTATTTGTATGGCATTCGTGTTGATATCTATACGGATCATAAAAGCCTCCAGAATATCTTCATGCAAAAGGAATTGAATTTATGTCAAAGGAGATGGTTGGAGCTACTTAAATATTATGACATTGATATTTTATACCATCCGGGGAAGGCGAACTTGGTAGCCGACGCTCTCAGCCGTAGATTTATGGGTAGCCTATCATATTTACAGCTAGAGAAGAGGGGAATGGCCCATGAGATTCATCAGTTAGCTAGTCTTGGAATTCGGTTACTAGACTCAGGTGATATTGGAATTACTATTCAGGATACATCAACATCCTCTTTAGTAACTGAAGTGAAGGAACCAGTACGAGGATACTGTGTCAGTTCATTATAGGGATACCACCCCTAAGAAAGAGAAGACACCATTTGAGATTAGAGAAGATGGGGTCCTCAGATATCGAGGACGATTATGTATCCCTAATGTTGCAGGGCTGCGTCAGCAGGTTATGAGAGAAACTCATAATTCTCATTATTCTATCCATCCAGGAGCAACAAAGGTGTATCATGATATCAGGGAAGTATATTGGTGGGATGGAATGAATAAGGATATAGCGGAGTTTGTTGCTCAGTGCCCTAACCGTCACTAGGTTAAGATTGAGCATCAAAAGCCCAGTGTAGGCTATGGAGATTCCGACTTGGAAATAGGAAGTGATTAATATGGATTTCATCTTAGGCTTACCTCATACACAACGTAAGTTCGACTCTATATGGGTGATTATTAATAGGTTTACAAAATCAGCCCATTTTCTGCCCGTTCGAACTACATATTCCGCAGAAGATTATGCAAGGCTTTATATTAAGGAGATAGTACGACTGCATGGTGTCCCTGTATCTATTATCTCGGATAGAGGATCTCAATTTATAGCTAACTTCTGGAGGTCCTTCCAAAAAAGATTGGGGACTGAGGTAAGTCTTAGTAAAACATTTCATCCCTACAAAGACGGACATGCTGAGCGTACTATTCAGACACTTGAGGATATGTTACGGGCTTGTGTGATTGAATTCAAGGGTAGTTGGGATGATCCTCTGTCGCTTATTGAGTTCGCATATAAAAATAGTTACCATTCCAGTATTCAGTTGGCTCCATACGAAGCTCTTTACGGGAGGAAGTGTAGGTCGCCTATAGGGTGGTTTGATGTTAGGGAAACTACGTTAGTAGGACCGAAATTGGTACAATAGGAAATCGAGAAAATGAAGCTTATACAGGAAAGTTTGTTAGCAGCTTAAAGTCGTCAGAAGTCTTATGCGGATAATAGACGATGAGACTTGGAGTTTCAGGTTGACAACTGGGTATTCCTAAAGGTATCATCGATGAAAGGTTTTATGAGGTTCGGTAATAAAGGAGAACTTAGCCCTCGGTACATTGGGCCATATAGGATCATACGCAAGGTAGTCCAGGTAGCATATGAGTTAGACCTACCTTCGGACTTAGAGTCTGTACATCCAGTCTTTCATGTGTCTATGATCTGTAAATGTATCAGAGATCCTTCCAGAATCGTGTCTATTGACGACGTTCAGGTCATAGAGCAGCTATCATATGAAGAAACTCCCATTGCTATACTAGATTGACAAGTTCAGAGATTGAGGACTAAAGACGTAGCTTCTGTAAAAGTACTTTGGAGAAACAACAAATGTGGAAGAAATGACTAGGGAGGCTGAAGAAGACATGAAGTCTAGATATCCCCACTTATTTCCTCTTCTAGAGAAGTGTCAAGAACCAAACCGATGCGCTGCAACGGGCACCCGGTACCTTACTCAACCGAGTACCAACGTAAGTATCTTTCTTATTACATAATCATAGGTAAGTGGGCCACAAGGGGCATCATGATATAATCAGAGTAAACATGAGGGAATACCCGATGTAGAATGACCCAACTTGATATAGAAACTCATATTTGTGACATAGCCAATGTGATCCATTATATACTTAACATATAGGCCAACATGGCCATACACGTATCCGTATACATGACATCTGTCTACAAGCCTGTAAGAGTACATACTTATGATAATGGTCGGGACAAGGCCCCGCCATACAAAACAATACACGTCTAAATCACACTGACCAAACAAGCAACTCCGGAGCAAATGGCGCGCACCAACATCTTCTGCTGAGCTTATAGCCTACTTGGAGGAATCTCGACCTATCTATCGGGATCTGCGGGCATGAAACATAGTGTCCCTAGGAAAAAGGGAAGTCAGTACAAATAATGTACCGAGTATGTAAGGAATGAAAATCAGTAAATAATAGACAATAGACATGAGAGAGGCATGAAGTAAAAGACTCGACATATGTATCTGAATATCTCTGTAAATCATTTAATATTATAATATCATGAATATGTGTATAAATGTCATACCATGCTTAGGTATATGCATCATAACATCATCAAGCCTTTGAGGGCATCCCATCATATCATCTCGGCCACTGTGAGAAAATCATCAACGTATACCAGTTTATCAGGTGGTGGTGCGTATATAACGCCGTAACCTTTCCCATATCCCATATACATATAATATACATATATACGTGTATATAACACCATCTAGTCATGGGTCAATGTAAAGGAATGCAATGCATGAGAAGTACGTCAATAAAATATTTTGGAGTGTCATAAAGCCATTATGCCTTTGATTAATATCATGAAGTAAACTTTTTCAACTTACTTATTATTATGAGACCCATGACCAGATGATAAAATAATAGGACACATGGTAATTCAAGAACATAGGCACCTCTAATACTTCTATGAATAGAGTCATTTATGGAAGTTGTGCATTTTTTCGTTTCGTTCACGTCGTATAGATCATGCCAAAAGAAAGAAGGGATAGCCTTAACATACCTGAACCAATTCTCTTAACAATCCTCTAACACACGTTAATTGTGACAAAATACGGAACAAGTCCTATGAAAAGCTCGAAGCAGTCACGTTTCTATGCAAAGAAAATCTTGGCCGAAACTTTTCCTTAAGTACTTAGCAATAACGTTGCTATGCAAGGATATTTTGGAAAATGATTTAACACTACTATGTAAAGAAGCTTCGCTGGAGCTCTTACAAATAACATTACTGATGTATGGAAGCTTGGTTGAAATGCTTTCTTATGAGATTATAAAAGTTATCCAACTTTTTAGGTGGCCCCACATAATAAGATGACTAAGAAACTTAATTTTCTAAATTCCCTCATTTCTTTATGACTTAAGAGTCATATTATAACCAAGTTTCTTGGTTGCCACGTTTTTGGCTTGTCAAGCATATCCAAATTACTTAATTAAGTTAATCACTTAGTTAATCTCCCACTAACAATCCATAATTACCTAATTATCCACATAATTAAGAGTTATCTCAAATTACTTAAAATATTGCTCATTTTTAGCACACCTTGTACACCTCACTACCATAGTCATGTGGTACCTTGTATCGCACTAGTCGATAAATACCGTGTATTACAGCTCGGACCGTATTTTATTCGAGATTGAAAACCTTCCATGAAACTCATTTTCTTTGATTTGTTTACCCTTTAACCTTCACGTCACTTTACTTATAGATTTTTTGAAATATCATAATCCTTATAATCTCAAAATAATCCTATTTCCGAACTTACGTCGATTAACTTACGACGAAACTTTAACATACGAAAATGCGGGATGTAATATCTCCTTTCCGAGCTTCCATCAATTTACTTATGGCGTAGTTTCACGTACAAAAACATGGGGTGTAACATCATTCCCCCTTTTTGAACATTCGTCCTCGAATGTTGACTGATGCACTTATCATTCTCATAACACATAACTCTTGCGGATACTTTAATACTCTCCTTTCCATTTAGGTAACTGTTCTGTGAATAAATCCAAAGGTCGGGACATTCCTCCCTTTAGGCCTCTTTCTCACACCACGACTTGTGGTCGGAATTCTTCCAATCTCGCAACTGTTGCTACCTTTTGTCATAGATCTATTTTTCCATCCGTATGACTTTACTGCCATAACTCTTACTTTGATTTATCTTACTGAGGTTTGCTACCGAACTCCAGGTTACTTTCGTTGCTTATCACATATGTATAAATCTAAGTCCTTTAATGCTTCCTCATTACTGTTCATCTTAAGAATGGCGGCCTAATCTCATCTCACACTTTGTGACTTTTGTCCATCCATTATTGATTCACCTCAATATTAATCTACAAAATACCATTGATAACTTGAAACTTCTTACGTCATACCTTGCCAGTAGGGCTTAGTTTCATTGAGGAATATTTGAAGTGATTTTCTTGTTCCACTTAGGGGTGATATTGTACTTCAATGACCGTATTTTATAGCATCCCAATATGCTTCACTTACGTGGGTATTTTTGTCTCGTACAATCCATGAAATCCTCTTCAAATCATTACTCACTCGAAGGCCTAAACGTCATCCTTTATCCATCACAATTACACCCTCATTGTACTATCAGGACAGCTTTCCATCTCTTCTAAATGCTACTAGTCTTAGACTCCTTTGAGGTCATTCGGGCTATATTGAGCTTTCTATAACGTAGAGAAACCATTAGCTCTTCTTGTTTTCATGGGCTTAATCCCGAGGACTTATCCATTCTCGTCACCTTCTCACTCGCCTTTTCTTATCCTTACTCCTGTCTTCCTAAAACCTTGTCGCTCTACTATACTTTAGCTTGCGAACTACACATATCCATTTATACTACTCACAACCTTGGTTCCACTTGCTTGCACCATAGATTTCCTTGTGTTATTCTGGAACATCTAGCTAGACATCGCATTGTCTCTAACTCTTCTTTTCTCTCTTAACTAGACCTCTCGATACATATAAACCATAGGCTGGAAGATATGCCACTAACGATGCTGCTATCATTCCTGGATATTGAATCCTAGCGCTTCTAGCCCTCCTCTATCCGAAGTATAGATTATTCACAAGCTTCTGCGCCTGAGTATCTCGTACGTTGTTCACCTTTACCTTACTTACCTTAAAATCTCGCATCACGTCTTCTATCTCTCTCAAGACCCCCTTCCACATAGGTATGATTGACATCCATAACTTGAATCTCTATTATAATACTTGCATCTCTAGGGCATACATAATCCGGTGGGAGCTTCATACTGACTTCTCATGAGGCTGGTATTCTTCTAACTGGATTTATCGTAGAGTGTTATAGAATATGGATACTATACTATCTCTCTTGTACCTCTAATATTATGAGTGATTCTGCAATGTTCTTAATTACGGTTTCTAGAATTTTCTATGTCTAATAATCAAACTCCTGGTTTACTTCGTTGACGTAACTCTTTAGTTTCTTCTTCCTTCTGATCAACCTTTATGTAGGCATAATGTATCTTCCAATCTGCGGCTCATGGTATTAGTTATTACTTTAGCCCTTCATGGACGCTATTAGCATCCATGATACAATCTTCTAATAATTCAATCCATTGTCTATGACTTGAGCTCAATTCTTTCTTTTAACTTATACTGGAGTCTTCTACGGCTGTATGATTGTCAACATATATGTTGCATATTACCCCGAAATCTTAAGTGCGTTCATAACCTAACTAACTCTGGATCATTGATCGATTATGTCACGACCCCAAATACAGGCCAGTCGTGATGGCGCCTATCATGGAACTAGGCCAGCCAAAACCCAACTCGAATCATAATAAGCTTCCCTTTTTACATTTTTACTGTACTGATTACCCATAAAAGTTCCTTTAAACATTTATAAAAACAGTCAAAACTACACTGAATAATAAATACAACCCCCGAGAACCTGGAGTCACTGGTCATGAGCATCTACATAAATACACAACTCAATGAAAATAAATTCTATAATATTAAACAAGAGAGGGAGCAGGACTGCGGACGCATGCAGCTACCTTGCAAACCTCCGAGAATCTCTGGAATAGATAGACAACTCACCCTGCCCTAACACCTAAATCTGCACACAAGGTGCATGGAGTAATGTGTGTACCCCAACTCAGTAGTAATGAAAATAAATCAAGTATGAGCAGCAAGAAACACATAAAATCAATGTCATCAAATCACAAGAGGAACAACTTTCTTTCCAACAGTATATCATAGATATGTGAAATCATCATGCCTTAAAAATCATCTTCAGAAAAATCCTTTAAAGAATGCATATGTTTAACAACTTCAAACCGAAAGATTTAGTATGCGAATGAAAGTAGTACAATCATAGTAGCCCCTCCGGCAAAACATGTAACATAATCAGCCCCTCTGGCATGCCTCACAGTCCCTCAGCACCTCACCATCACTTAGCACCTCACAGTCACTCATGCCTCCCAATCACTCGTCACTCGGCCTCCCAATCACTCGTCACTCGGCACTCTGTGTGCTCACTGGGGGTGTGTACAAACTCCGGAGGGGCTCCTTCAGCCCAAGCTCTAATATCACTCAGCACCTCACCATCACTCTTGGCCCTCGGCCACACATAGCAGAACCACTCAAAAAGCCCCTCGGGCGAATCAGTAAAACATGGTACTCGACCTAAAACATCAGTTTAAATCTCAAAGTGGTGTAAATCGTGTTGAGTTTCAAAAATAGTATGCACAATGCAACTGAGTGAAATCATCAATACATAGTGAAGTAAAACATCAGTAAAAAGCCCCCAAGGGGTCTAAACAGATCGGCACGAGGCCCCAAACATGGCCTATAGCCCAAATATTTCACAAATCTTTAGAACATAATTTAACATAAGGTTTTGAGTAAATATGCACCTCATTAGTTGCCGCGGAGAGGACATAGTCCAATCCAAAAATCAGTATGTGCCACATACTCATAATCCGACATGTGCGCCATTCCAAAATCAGTGAGAAAATATGCAGTCCGGGGTTCCATACCCTCAGGACAAGATTTATAACCATTACTTACCTCCACGAGGCCACACCACTAGTCCGCTATGCTTTTTCCCCTCAAATTGGCTCCCGATTTCTACGAATTTAGCCAAAACCAATCTAACATCATCAATATATATCAAAGTAACTAAACCCAATCGAAATTTAAAAAATTACACAAGAATCTCGAAATTCGGCCAAACCCGAGCCCCGGACCCACGTCTCGGAATTCGATAATTTTTACATCATTAGAATCCTCGTCCTCCCACGATTCTATACATACCAAGAACACTAAATTCGGACCACAATTGCCCACTCAAATCCTCAAAAGAAGAATCAAATTCCCATGCACCCCTTCTTCCCCAATTTTGGTTTAATTCCAGCAATTTCTATGGTTTACTCACTTAGAAATCGACATAAAAATGAGTTATGAAGTTAAGAACCTTACCTCCAAGTTATTACCTTCAATTCCCTCTTCAATCCTCTCAAAAGTGCTCCCAACCCGCCAACAATAGAGAAAAATATGAGCTAATTTTCGCATAATAGGCCTTTTAAACATTCTGCCCAGCTAATATATTTTCTTCACTGCGATCGCAAACATTGGCACGCGATCGCGATTCATAGACCAACCAACCAATGCGATCGCAGACCAAAACACGTGATCGCATAGAACAATTCTCCACCCCCACACGCGCCTCAAAATACCCTAAGCGATCGCAGAAATCCCCACGCGATCGCCCTGCCTAACCTGACCAACCTACCCGATCGCAATCCTAACCACGCGATCACGTAGAACAAAATGCTTGCCCCTCTATTTAACCCGACGTGCTTGCAAACATCCTCACGCGATCGCGTAGAAGGAAACCAGAACCTCACACCAGCAGAAATCTGTCCAGTTTTCAAGCCAAGAATTGGTCCATTAATCACCCGAAACACACCCGAGGCCCTCGGGACCTCAACCAAACATACCAACATATCCCATAACATCATTCAAACTTAGTCGAAACTTCAAAACTCAAAAAACAACGCAACAACACCAAAATCTCATCAAATTCAAGCCTATGAACTTGAAACTTCAAAATTTCGTCAACTACGCCGAAACCAACCAAAACACCTCCGATTGACCTGAAATTTTGCAGACATATCCAACATGACATTACAAACCTGCTCCAACTTCTGGAATTATATTCCGACACCGATAGCCTATTATCCACTGCCGACCTAAAATCGCCAAAAACTAACTTTCGCCAATTCAAGCCTAATTCTTTATCGGACATCAAAACTTCATTCCGAACACACTCCTAGGTCCCAAATCACCTAACAAAGCTATACGAGCCATAAAATACGCATTCCGAGGTCGTTCACCAATAATCAACTCTCAGTTGACTTCCTCAACTATTAGGCTACCTTGAGAGACTAATTGCCTAAATTCCCATCATGACCACTCTGAACCCGAACCAACCGAGCCAACACATATAAATGAAATTAAACCACATAAAATGAAGTAGGAACGGGGGAAACGGGGTAAATCTCACGGAACGATCGGTCGGGTCGTTACAGAATAATACCTTTCGTTCCATCTCAACTTTCTTTAATGTAAGCTATTTCCTTTCCCGATCTTTCTACCCCCTTGTTGCGTGCATACTTAGCTTATCTCAGTTCCCGCGTTTGCCAGAATTTTTGTGCAACTCATATGATCTCGAATATTACTTTTTACTTTACTTCCCGTTCATTAGCCACTGTAGGTTCCACTTTCCTGTGGAGTGCATACGATCTTGTTGTGAGACTGTTGTTACAGAACCATTTCCTCTTTAGGTCACTATGCTTAGGTTGAAGCCTTCTTCCTTATTTCTTCAGCTAGTCTTTCATTGTAGTACTTAGGGAAGACCCTCTAACTCTTGTAAAGCCGCGAGCTTATTATATCGTATTCCCGATAGAATTTTTGATGTTCGTACTCACCTATAATTATCCTTAGTTACTCACCTCCATACTCATGTGCTCTTACGGTTGCTTCTAAACTGTAGTTTTGACTGTCTTCTCAGTGGGACTCTCTTTTATTTCCATAACACTCATACATTACCTTTAACTACCCCACTCCTATCTGAATATTTCTCAAGGATCACGATGTCATATCTTCGAGGCAGAATTCACTATATCAAGGATCACGATGTCATATCTTGCACGATTTGTTGATTCATCTGTAACCTCCAATCTAGCCATAACTAGGCTCTTCTAAAATCAACTACCAACTACTCGTTGCCCATTCTCATATCAATATTTCACATAATCTTTCCTAGGTTATTTCCTTTGTCTTAACTTAACTGTCGCACTGGCTCCTTATTTATCAATAACATCCTGGGTAGGAACCCTTACTTCCTTTCCTTGATGTCGTGTTTACATAATATTCTGGAATCATAGCATATCTGTAGGATTTGAATAAGTGCATACCATTCCATAATTACTAGAACCACTTAATTCTGACTTAAAGCCACATCACTCCATATTCCCCCCCTTTTGGGGAGTACTAAGAGTTGGAGCCACGATGACCTATAGATGTTTGACCTCTTTGGCCTCTTTTCACATCATCGATGACCCTTACTCGCCTTGCGGTAATCTTTCTGTACCAAGGATAACAAAATTCCTTGCTTACGAGGGTGACACTTAATGTAACTGACACACATAGTCCCTTAAGCTTAACTTTTCTCACATTGCCTTCTTTAGGGAAGCGTCTTCCTGAATGAACTTTAAAGGTTATTCTTCTGTTGTCCATTCTATTATTGACGGAATGCAAAATGAAATCCTCATGATGCCGGCTATTATCAAATCACTCAGTCCCCAATTCATTTTTAGTTTACCTTGTTCACTAGCCCATACTGATTTCTTATTACTTTAGGGTCTAACTTTTCCTTCTGGTAATCACGTTAGAGTCGCGAACTTATTTCTTGAAATGAGGATGTCACTTTATGACCTATACTCTTTTGTTGCCTTAAGGTCTGTCACCTCTCGTCTTTTCCTTCCCTTGACTTTAGATTCTGTAATACTCTACCGTTGTCATCCACGTATCATATCTTACTTATAATGCTTCATTAACTCTCTTCGTATTTCTCGCTAACATGTATGTCTATCACTTTATTCTAAGAACTTCAATAAGACATTATTTTACTTTTAGCTCCCCTTTGCTCCATCCAGTGGCTCTTCCGGTTGCTAAACGTTCTTGCTCTACTAGGGACGGGAGCCACACTAAAGTAATATTTATCCCTTCCAGGCATTAAGTGCCTATCTTCTGAACTTTTTTTTCATGCTATTATTCACATCTAATTGTAATATTCTAGAGTGCACCATCTGGGTGTCTCACAAGGAGAATTAGCCCTTTGTACTATCCTTCGGAAATGTCCACTAACCCAAACAATCCATTCACCATTTTGGGTTACTCTAACACCAGTCAGATCTTGATATCCCATCCTTTTCTTATACTACTTTTGTTAACTTCCATAGGACATAAATGAGTTGCGTGCGGCCAATTGTACATACCTCTGTTATTGTTGAAGGTAACTCAAAATTCTTATATCTCTCTTCCTGAATTGTAGATAATTTTCATCTCTACTAATTACCTACCTCGTACCCTTTTTCACCTTGCTTCTTTTATTTATTGAAACTTGTATCTTCTAATTATTTCATTGATGTTTACCATAAGAGTGGATAGATATTCTTTCCTTAGGGATCCTTATCAAGAATTTTACACCTTTCAGTACACACATGATCTACTGAAGACCTCATATTTCTTTATCATAAGCATGATGCAAAGTCAAGTTCCTCTGACTCAACTCTTCCATAGCCATATCTCTTACCAACCGTCTTTCTGGATGTAGGTATCATCTTATTATGAATAAGATAGAGTTTAGGAAATTGAGTTCTTACAACTGAGACACGATTTGTGGTGCACAACACACCCATAAACAAGACTTTACTAGACACGATTTGTAGACTCCCTACGATAGAACTGCTCTGATACCACTTTTTTCACGACCAAAATCGATGGACCGCGACGCGCACCCGGTAGCTTACTCAACCGAGTACCAACGTAATGTACCTTTCTTATTACATCATCGTAGGTAAGTGGGACACAAGGGGCGTCATGAGATAATCAAAGTAAACATGAGGGAATACCCGGCATAGAATGACCCAACTTGATATAGAAACTCATATTTTTGACATACGGGCCTATAAAGCCAATGTGATCCATTATATACTAACATATCGGCCGACAAGGCCATACAAGTATCCATATACATGACATCTATCTACAAGCCTCTAAGAGTACATACTTATCATAAAGGTCGGGATAGGGTCCCGCCATACCAAACAATACAAGTCTAAATCATAATGACCAAACAAGCAACTTCAGAGCAAATGGAGCGCACCAACATCTTCCGCTAAGCTGAAAGCCTACTTGGAGCACTCTCGACCTGTCTATCGAGACCTGCGGGCATGAGACGCAGCGTCCCCAGGGAAAAGGGACGTCAGTACAAATAATGTACCGAGTATGTAAGGAATGAAAATCAGTAAGTTATGATAATAGACACGAGAGAGACATGGAGTAAAAGACTCGACATGTGTATATGAATATCTATGTGAATAATTTAATATTATAATGTGATGAATAAGTGTATAAATGCCATACCATGCTTAAATATATGCGTTCATAACATCATCAAGCCTCTGAGGTCATCCCATCATATCATCCCGGCAACTGTAGGAAAATCATCGACGTATATCAGCTGATCAGGTGGTGGTGCGTATATAACGCCGTAACCTTTCCCATATCCCATATACATATAATATACATATATACAAGTATATAACTCCATCTAGTCATGGGTCAATATAAATAAATGTAATGCATGAGAAGTACGTCAATAAAATCTTCCGGAGTGTCATAAATCCATTATGCCTGTGATTAATATCATGAAGTAAACTTCTTAAAATTACGTATTATTCTGAGACCCATGACCAGATGATAAAATAATAGGACACATGGTAATTCAAGAACATAGGCACCTCTAATACTTCTATGAATAGAGTCATTTATGGAAGTTGTGCATTTTCTCGTTTCGTTGACGTCGTATAGATCATATCAAAAGAAAGAAGGGATAGCCTTAACATACCTGAACCAATTCTCTTGACAATCCTCTAGTACACGTTAATTGTGAAAAAATACGGAACAAGTCGTATGAAAAGCTCGAAGCAATCACGTTACTATGAAAAGAAAATCTTGGCCGAAACTTTTCCTTAAGCACTTAGAAATAACATTGCTATGCAAGGATATTTTGGAAAATTATTTAACGCTACTATATAAGGAAGCTTGGTTGAAGCTCTTACAAATAATGTTACGATGTATGGAAGCTTGGTTGATATGCTTTTTTATGAGATTATAAAAGTTATCAAACTTTTTAGGAGGCCCCACATAATAAGATGACTAAGACACTTAATTTTCTAAAGTTGCCACAATTTCTTTATGACTTAAGAGTCATATTTTAACCAAGGTTCTTGGCTCCCACGTTTTTGGGTTGTCAAGCATATCCAAATTACTTAATTAACTTAATCACTTAGTTAATATCTCACTAAAAATCCATAATTACCTAATTATCCACATAATTAAAAATTATATCAAATTACTTAAAATATTGCTCATTTTTAGCACACCTTGTACACCTCACAACCTTCCATGCAACTCATTTTCTTTGATTATTTTACTCTTTAACCTTTACGGTACTTTACTTATCGCTTTTTTGAAATAGCAGAATGCTTATAATCTCAAAATAATCCCATTTCTGAACTTACATCGATTAACTTACGATGAAACTTCAACAAACGAAAATGCGGGATGTAATATATCCTTTCCGAGCTTCCATCAATTTACTTATGGCGTACTTTCACGTACGAAAATATGGGGTGTAACAAGAAGGGCCCGACTTAAGGTACATGTATGGATTCTCGTGCTAATTATTGTCATTGGTCGTGTGTGGCCATTGTCGTTATTGATGATTTTGATCCTATGTGGCGTTAAATTATTGAGTTTCTACAGAAAGAGTTGGTAGTAGTATTGTTACAAAGGTGACTCTGCCAAATTTTATATAGATTTCGGGTAGTTAAACATTCCAGGACGAATATTTCTAAGGTAGGAAGGATGTTATATCCCGCATTTCGTATGTAAATGTTTCGTCATAAGTTAATCGACATAGAATCGGGGTGGTCTTGAGGTTATATATGCATTTGTGATACTTATAACAAGCGATAAGTAAGTTCCGTGAAGGATAAAGGGTAAACAAATCAAAGAAAATGAGTTTCGTTGAAGGTTGTCGATTTGGGAAAATACGGTTCCATCCATAATACCCGGTATTTATGGACTAGTGCCATACAAGGTACCCCATGATCATGGTAGTAGGGTACGTAAAGTGTATTAAAAGTATGTAGTATTTTAAGTAATTTGAGATAATTCTTAATTATGAGAATTATTAATTAATGGGAGAATTAACAAGTTAATTAAAATTAGTGGGTAATTAATTAATAAAATTGGGATAACCTTAACCCCTCCCCAACATGGCAGCATCCCCCTTTCCCAATTTATGACTATTGAAAGTGATTTAAAGGTGCCACACTTGGAAAATTATGTGACACCAAGCTTAATTATGTAGGGCCTACCTAAAAGTAAGGATAATATTTGGAATCTCTTAAGAAAGGATTCAAGTAAAGTAATATTTTTACTAAGAGTTTCAGCCAATTCCTTACATAGTAATGTTGTTTTCTACCTCTTAAGAAAGAGCTTCAACAAAGAGGGTTTTCAAAACAGTAACGTTATTGCTAAGTTCTTAAGGAAAAGCTTCAGCCAAGATTATATTTGCATAGCAACGTTATTGCTTCGGGTATTTTATACGAATTGTTCCCCATCTTGATCTTGTTGTTACGTATTTCGTTGCGATTGGCATGTGTTAGAAGGATTGTCTAGAGGACTCAGGTATGTTAAGACTATCCCATCTTTCTTTTCGACGTGATCCACACGATACAAACGAAACGAGTAAATGCATAATTTCCATAAATGATTCTATTCATAGAAATACTAGAGATACGTATGTTCTTGATTCCCCATGTGTCCTATTATCTTATCATCTGTTCATGGGTCTCAAAAAAATACGTAAGTTGATAAATTTTATTTTATAATATTAAGCAGAAGTATAATTGTCTTATGACGTTCAGAGAGATTTTATTGACGTACTTTCTCATGCATTGCATTCATTTATACATGTACATTGACCCATGACCAGGTATCGTTATATACACGTATATAGGTTTGTGTGTGTGTGTATATATGTATATATATATATATATATATATATATATATATATATATATATATATATGTGTATATATATATATATATATATCTATATATATTTACCTCGAAAATATGAGTAACAATTAAATTTGATTTGTGGTTTTAAAGATATGTGATCTAGTCCAATACTAATTAATAAACAAGTAATGTAGAGTATGAATGAAAAAAATTGATGAACCAAACCGGTGTTGCTAGAGCAGTAGCGACCTCGAGCTCGATGACCTCGAGGTGAGTTAGGAACAATAAATCAAGAATAGTAAAGTAAGTGTAATAAAGCTAAGGAATGCTTCTAAAGAGCAGTAGATGAGAAAAGTAAGATAGTATATTATTTTCCAATGATCATATTGTCTTTACAAATGATTGGAGTCCTTTTTATATAGGAGGAGATATCCTAAATATGGTACATTTCTATTTACAGTAAGAAATTTTATTGGTACAACTGTATAACAACTTAGTACGGATTTGTATTAATTCGTACAAATCTATCAAGGGATTTACGCCATGATATTTAGGGACGTGGCGAGAATCTTGTCCATTCCGCAACGAACTCAATACGAAACTATTTGGCATTGACCCTGTCTTGCTTTGATGCACATCGAGCACCTAAGCCCTCGAGCCTCTTGTTCCACCTTCGAGCTTGACCTCGACCTCTTCCAGGCTTCTGACCTAGATGTAACTTCTCGAGCCTACAAAATTGGGGCATGAGATTTTGACCGTATACAGATAGTCCGCACGTTTTTTAGAATGAAAGGATAAGAAACAATTTCTAATCTCGACCCTTCGATGAACTATGACGTCAGTCTCGTGATGTCAGCAATTGGTGTGACTAAAAGTCAAGAAAGGTCACGTCTGCACAATTTTCGAAAGGCCATTAATAAAAAGCGGCTATTGGTCAGTCGTTTAGCTTCCTCAATACGCATAGGCGATTCTGATAAATACTTCAACTCATCTCTTTGCAAACTTTACTTTCCACAGCACCCTAACTTCCCCATTCTCTCTGTGTTTATCCTTTTCTTGTGCCCATTCATCACCAACTTTCTTTTCTTCTTCTTAATTTTTCAGCAACAACAATGGCCAAAACTTCTAAAACAGTTCCATAGAAAGAAAAAACCTCTTCGTCAACACGTCAATCTAAGAGAAAAATGATGGTACCACCTCGTATTGTGGAGTGCACTCCCGGGCCTTGCGAAACATCTTCCTACTTTAAAATCGATAGGCCTGCTTCGGCTCTGGGTTGATGTGAACCTATGTCCCGATATATCAGTTTGATAACTAGTGCTAAACTTGATCAAGTGAAGATGGAGTGTAATTGGGGAAATAAAGATGTGGAGTGTGTATACTTACCCGTTCACCTTAGGTACAGTCACAAAGCAGGGTACCTGAGTGTGTATACTTACCCGTTCACCTTAGGTCCCGTAGACCCTTATCTGCCCCTCCTAGATCCAGTGATTCTTAATTTTTGCCAACAGTATCAAGTGACGCTGGGCCAAACTTATCCTTCCTTCTAGCGTATCGTTCACTTGATAAGGTCGAGGGGATGCCTTATACCTTCGACCATCGATTCTCGAGTAAGGTCGAGGGGATGCCTTATACCTTCGACCATCTAATCAGCCTATAGAGCTCTCATCTCTATCGATGTGGCCTGATAAAGCTGCAACGCCGATCCTCCAAGTCTTTCTTCTCTAGAATCGATGAAGACAAGGACCGAGGGTGGATGAGCCGCTTTGTCCGAATCAGAACCTCTGACCTGATTCCTGCTAAAAGGATGCCATTCCCCGAGGAATGGAATATGAAACATAAGTACAGGCTTATCGAGGGCATTTATCACTTTGATGTTCCTTTTTTCTCTTAAACTAATCCCCTTATAATGATGCAGTTGTCGCTTGGTTTCCTAATGCGGTTGCGGACCTCTCGGGCTGGGTTCGACAACTGTACTCCACTTCCTCATACGCTGAGCGCAATTGGCATGATTTTTCCAAAGGCTGATGGGAGGCCAAAAACCATGGTGAGTATTCATTATTTTCATACTTGAGTTCCTTAGCGAAATACTTATTTTTGCTTTTATGCAGGCCTCGAAGATTCTATTTCTGTGAGGCCACCCCCACCCGGTGAGGAAGAAGCCCCAAAACCTTCCAAGGACAAGAAAAGGAAGAAAGGGTCGCCGACGAACTCCCTGAGGCCAAAGAAAACCAAGCTTCAAAAGCCTAAGGCCGATACTGTGGTATAATCTCCGGAGACCATCGAACGTCTTCATGCTGAAGATGAGGAGAGAGAATGCGTAGAGAGAGAAGATCATGATCACCCACAAATGACTCGGAAAGGGGGAGCACTAGTGCTTCGAAGGTTGCTGAACCGAAGGCTGCTGATACGGTTCACCTCGAGCCGAGGAGATCTCTGAGGGGAGCTCGAACAAATTCCCCGAGCCGGCAAGGCACTTGACCGATGAACTCAGATAGCCTAACCCTGAGGTTTTTCGAAGGTGAGAGAATTCCTCGATTTAATCATTCGCGTTAATTGATGTGGACGATTCTCCGACAGGCCCAATATTCTCTTAGGGGAAAATACGGGACGCCCCAGATATGAGGACTCCTGATGTGGGAACATCCCACGGGGGGAATGACATCTTTCGGGAGTACCTCACTTGAGTTAAAGAGGGCCCTGGACTTGATGCTTCATTCATATTTGAGAAGGCTGAGAAGCTTCACAAGCAGGTAAACTTTGCCTTAACAATTATATTTAGAGTTTGATTTTTGTCTTTCTGACTCCCTTTCTTTGTGATAAGGCCGTGATGCTCTTCGATTTTCCAAGTCTCGGGCTGAGCTTTCCCGTCGTGAAGCTGAGCTCAAGAAGCTCATGTTAGAGATGGACGGCCTCAAGGCTCTCTATGCAAAAAGAGAGGGGGAGATCAGTGTCTTTCGAGCTAATTTGGAGAAGGCTTCCTAGGAGTGGGTCGAGCTCGTCGAGCAAGTAATATATCTTTTGTGGTCTAATTTGTGTTCACCTGTTTTGGTATCAAATTCCTTAAATTTGCAGTTCCAGTAGAAGGCCGACCTGGTGGAGCAAATTCGAGAGGAGCTCAAAACCAAAGGGGCTGAACCTTTGGGTGGAGACAACAGATGGACCGTCTCGCCTCAAAAAAGGTCACTCTTCGGGAAAAGCTGGTCTCGGTCGAGAACCAGCTTTGAAGTACCTGATTTAATCGAGGTCTTGTTTTATCGAAGCCCTTTACCATTTGATTTTGTAAAGGGTAGCCTGATTTAACCAGTTTTTTGAAGTGTTTGAAGGCCTTTAGTTTTATGGTGGAAGTCGGGCGTCTTCGAACCGCATTATTTTGGCTGTAGTGTTTTTATATGTCTTTAGTATGGCCGTAGCCTTTTGTCCCCGAGTATGATGGCCTTGGCCTTTGTATCGAGGGATTCCTCTTTGAGGTCTTATGAGTTCGAATATGCCTCTTTGAGGTCTTATGAGTTCGAGTTTTCGATGACTTGATGTGTTGAATGTCGATGGCAGTCCCCGAGTATTTGGGTGCATTTGCGTGATGGCCCTTGAGCTGTTTCTTGTAGAATTATAAGTGTGAAACTCGTATAATAGTAGATTTCTCTGAAACACAAAGTGTTTTGATATAGCAAAAATTCTTCTTTGAATAATTGATACATGCGTACATGTTTTTGCCGTCGGGGGCTCGACTATTCTACATAGATATGGTTCATTTGACCGTTCGGCCCATTACAAAGTTTTCCTATCGAGGCCCTCTTTTTCATGATTTCTTTCTTTGAAAGTACAACCTCCGAGGGTGATGCCCCCCAGTATTCGAGGTTGATTGAAAAGAAGCCTTGAGTACTTGTTGCCTCGTTAAAAACCTTACAGGAAAAACCCATTTGGGATAAAACCCGATCTAAGGGAAAAAGAGTGCAATGTATGCTTTAAAACCCAAGGTCTTCGAGGTCTCCAATCGGACGCCTGCAACGAGTTAGTCTTAAATATAAATGAAAAAAATGGGGAGGAGGTCATACCTTAGCAATACTATTGTTTGAGTAGTGATGTGTTCCAATTGTTTGGTAGTTTCTCACCTTCTATTGTGCTAAGTTTGTAGGATCCCTTACCTACGACTCTGATGGCTCGGTACGGTCTTTCCCAATTGGGGCCTACTTTCCCTCGTTTGGGTCTCGAGTATTGAGGGTGACTTTCCTTAGAACTAAGTCCCCGACTCCGAAATGACGAAGGTTCGCCACTTCTGTTGTAATACCTCTTGATCATTTGCTTTTGAGCGGCCATTCAAACTAGTGCAACTTCACCTTTTTCATCTAGTATCTCGAGACAAGTGTTCATAGCCTCGTGGTTCGGATCCTCGGTAGTATGCTGAAACCTGACGCTAGGTTCCCTGACCTCGACCAGAATTAACACTTCGGACCCATACACCAAAGAAAATGGGGTTTCTTCCGTGCTTGATTTCGACGTTGTTCAATATGCCTATAACACCTCGGGCAATACTTCTCTCCATTTCCCTTTAGACTCATTCAACCTCTTCTTCAAGTTTTGAATGATAGTTTTGTTTGTGGACTCGACCTGGCCGTTTGCGCTTGGGTGATAGGGCGTAGATAGGATCCTTTTGATTTTATGGTCCTCGAAGAATTTTGTCACGTTGTTGCCGATGAATTGCTTCCCATTCTCGCATTCTATCTTGGCGGGTATCCCGAACCAACACACGATGTGGTTCTATACGAAGACAATGACTACTTTTTCTCTTATTTTTTCGAAGGCCTGCGGTTCCACCCATTTTGAAAAGTAGTTAGTCATAAACAAAATAAATTTAGCTTTACCTGGTGCCATTGGTAAGGGGCCGAAGATGTCCATCCCCATTTCATGAATGGCCACGGGGATAGGACCGAATGGAGTTGTTCACCGTGCTGATGGATCATCGGTGCGAACCTTTGACATTTATCACACCTTTGAATGAATTCCTTAGTATCTTTTCCCATGCTATCCCAGTAATATCCTCCTCTAATAACCTTGCGAATCAGAGAGTTGGCACCAGGGTAATTTCCACAGGTGACTTCGTGGATTTCTCATAGTACATAATCGGTGTCCCCCAGTCCCAAGCACACTGCCAGTGGTCCCTCGAAGGTTCTTCTATTTAATGTTCCATTTTCATCAAGTGAGAACCGAGCTACATCCTCATTTCGTGAAATAAGTTTGTGACTCCAACGCGACTATCAGAGGGGAGAGTTAATCCCCAGAGTAATAGAAATCAGTATGGACTGGTAAATAAGATAAACTAAATATGAATTAGGGACTGAATGATTCGAAAGTACTTGGCATCATGGGAATTTCAGAATTTATTCCAGCGGTAATAGAGTGGACTACGAAAGGAGATTCACGATGAATTCAGAGAATAGTCATTCAGGGAGACGCTTCCCTAGAGGAAGCAATGTGAGCAAAGTTAAGCTTAAGAGACTGTATGTGCCAGTTACGCTAAGTGTCACCCTCACGAGTAAGGTAATTTTTCATCCTTGGTACAAAAGAATTGACGCAAGGCGAGTAATGATCATTGATGTTGAGAAACGACGTCAAAGATGAAGAGGTAAAACATCTATAGGTAGATCCTCGTGGCTTCAGCTTTTAGTACACCCCTAAAGTGGGGAATATGGAGTAATGTGGCATTAAGCCAGAATTAAGTGGTTCTAGTGACTATGGAATGGTAAAGGAAGAATACGATAAATGAAATAGGAATGAGATGGCACTTATCCAAATCTTACAGATACGCTACGATTCAAGAATATTGTGCAAGTACGACGTCAAGGAGAGGAAATAAAGGTTCCTGCCTGAGCTGTTATTAATAAATAAGGAGCCAGTGCGAGACGTAAGTTAAAACAAAGTAAATAACCCAAGAAAGTTTACAAGGAATATTGATACGAGAATGGGCCAACGAGTAGTTAGTAATTGGTCAGGAAGACCTCAGTTATGGCTAAATAGTAGGTTACAGACAAGTCATCAGATCGTGTAAGATAAACATAGTAGAACCCAACATGGAGAATTCAGCCTCGGAGAATATCATTATAATACTTGAGATATATTCAAACAAGAGTCGGGGTAGTTAAAGGTACTGTATGAGTGTTACGGGTATAAAAGAAAGTGCCACCGAGAAGGCAGTCAAAATATCAGTTCACAAGCAGCCATACAAGCACAAGGACATGGAAGTAAGCAACTACAGATGATTATAGGCAAGTAAGGACATAAAAAAAGGTCTGTAATAAGCTCACAACTTTACGAGAGTCAAGGGTCCTCCCTAAGTACTAAAACGAAAGACTAGCTGAGGAGATAAGAAAGAAGGCTTTAACCTAAGCACAACGACCTAAAGAGGAAATGGTCGTGTAACAATAATCTCGCAACAACATTGTAAGCATTCCAAGGGAAAGTGGCACCTACCGTGGTTAATGAATGGGAAGTAAGAGTTAAAGGTAATATTCGAGATCATATGAGTTGTATAAAAACTCTGGCAAGTGTGGGAACTAAGATAAGCTAAGTATGGACACAACGAGGGGGTAGAAAGACCAGGAAAAGTAACAGCTTACGTTGAAAGAAAGATAAGATGGAACAAAAGAATTATTTGATCAACGATACAGAGTTAGTAAGTTATGGATACACTCAAGATTTTGGAGCATTATCCAGGAAGCATATTTGTTGACAATCATACAACCATAGAAGACTCCGGTATAAGTTAAAAGAAAGAATTAATCCCAGGGCATAGACAAATGATTGAATTGTTAGAAGATTGTATCATGGATATTCCATAACGCCCATGAAAGGCTAAGGTAATAGCTGGTACCATGAGCTACATATTGGAAGATATCCTAAGCCTATGTAAAGAATGATCAGAAGGAAGAGGAAACTAAAGAATTATATCACCTAAGTAAATCAGGAGTCTGATTATTTGACGTAGAAAAATTATAGAAGTTGTGCTAGATAACATAACAGAATCACTCTTAATATCAGATGTTCAAGAGAAACAACACAACAACCATAACGTATAGTGGCTCTACAAGGAAGCCAGTTAGAAGAAGTACCGACCTCGTAAGAAGTCAGTATGAAGCTCCCACCAGATTGTGTATGTACCAGAGGTGCGAGTATTATAATAGAGCTTCAAGTTATGGACGTGAATTACACCTAGGTGGAAGAGAGGTTATGAAGGAGATAAAAGATATGATACGAGATTTTAAGTAAGTAAGGTAAAAGTGAACAACTTATGAGATACTCAAATGCAGAAAGTTATGAATAGTCCATACTTCGGATAGAAGGTTATAAGCACGGGGATCCAATAATATGGAATGATAGCGGCATCGTCAGCGGCATGTCTTCCAACCTATGGTTTATAAGTACTGTGAGATCTAGTTAAGATAGTAGAGAAAAGTTGGAGACAAGGTGATGTATCGCTTGACGTTCCAGAATAACATAAGGAAATTTATGGTACAAGCAAGTTGAAGGAAAGTTGCGAATATTATAAATGGATATTTATAGGTCGCAATCTTAAGTATGGTAGAGCGACAAAGTTTTAAGAAAACATGAGTAAAAATGAGGAAAGGTAAGTGAAAAGGTGAGGAGAATGGATAAGTCCTCAGCAGTAAGTCCATAAAAACAAGAGAGATAATGGTTTCTCTAAGTTATTGAAAGTTCAGTATAACCTGAATGAACTCAAAGCTATCTAAGATTAATAGCATTTAGAAAGAATGAAATGCTGACCTAGTAATAAAATGATAGGATAATTGTGACGAATAAAGGATGACATTTGGGCCTTCATTTGAATAATGATAAAAAAAAAATAGAAGAAGAGAAGGAGAAAAAAAATTTCACTGGCGGCAAAATAAAGATACCCCATAAGGTGAATCATATTGAGACACTATGAAATATGATTATGGAAATCACTTCAAATGTTACTCAGTACAACATAAGCCCTAACGGTAATGTATTACGTAGGAAGTTTTAAGTCTTTAAGTAAAGGATTATAGAACAACATTGAGGCGAATTAACAATGGTCAGATATAAGTTACAAAGTATGACATGAGATTAGGCCATGATTCTTAAGACGAACGGTAATGAAGGGGCATTAAAGGACTGAGATTTATACATAAAGGGTAGGCAACAAAAGTAACTGGGAACTTGGTAAGCATACCTCAACAAAGGTAGATTGAAGCAAAAAAAAAATTATGGTATAGTATAATCCATGTAAATGCAGCAAAGTCATATGGATGGATAACCAGATCTATGAAATAAGATATGGCCATATTCGCAAGTTCTACAAAGTACCGAGCAAAGGACTTCAGTATACCTATAGAAGCCCAGAGAGGCATCCTATTAAGCCCTGTATATACAAAGTAAGGCCTACAGATTGACTAAAAGATAAAAGGAAAAAGGAATGAATCGCATAAATGCACCTACAAAGCCGGGGTCATACATGCTGCATGACAGAAGGTAACAGAAGTTGCAAGATTAGGAAGATTTTGACCACAGGTCATGATATAAGCAAAAAGACTAAAGGGGGGAAGACCCTAGACTTTGGATTTATTCACAGAGCAACTACTTAAATGGCAAGAAGAGTATTAAGGTATTCACAAGAGCTATAAGTTACGAAAATGATAAGAGCATCTGTCAACATTCGAGGACGAATGTTCCAAAGGGGGGAATGATGTTACGCCCCACAATATTACATCAATATTATGTTCTGAAATATTATATTACGACGATGTTATGCTCTGCAGTAATATGTTATGATGATGTTACCTTCTGCAGTAATATATTACAATTGATGTTACGTCCTGCAGTAATAAGTTACGATAGTGTTGCACCCTGTAGTATTATATTACGATGATGTTACGCTTCGTAGTAATAAGTTACGACGATGTTGCACCCTGTAGTATTTTACGTTGAGTTGGTCGTAAGGTAATTGACATCAGTCCAAGGAAAAGATTATTTGGGGATTATAAGGATTATGCTATTTCACAAGTGATTAGTAAATTCATGAAGGTGAAAGGGGGAGCAACTCTAAGAAAACGGATTTTGTCAAAGTTTGGCATTTTGGGATAAAATACGGCCCGAGCTAAAATACCCGGTATTTATGGACTAGTGCCATACAAGGTACTACATGGCCATGATAGTAAGGTGTACAAGGTATGTTAAAAGAGAGTAGTATTTAATTAAGTTGAGATAATTTTTAAATTATACGGGTAATTGATTAATTACCAGGTAACGGGACATTACCTAGTTAACTAATAAGTGGATAAAAATTTAGATCTCGCCCCACCTTACGTGGCAAGAAGCCACGAAATTAAAAATGACTAATAGTCACTTTTTTCCAAATGGCAAAATGATTGGGATGACTAAGCTTTAAAGTCTTAGCAAACCAAGATACCATATTCTGTATTTTGGTTTTCAAACCAAAAGATATTAGGTACAAAATCTTTGTCCAACCTTAAAAATTCATAAGCAAAGTCTTGATTCAAATCAAAAGCAGAAACCATACCTCTTCCAAACAAAGAAAAAAAATGTGATTCATTCCAAGAAGCAATAATCGTTCGTGAATTTTTACAAGCAAGGGCAAATCTTGTCTCAACCACGAAGGTTCCCAACGGGATAATTGTACGGAGTTTTTCCTACTCCAGGTATGTTAAGGCTATCCCTTCTTTCTTTTGGCAAGGTCCAAATTATACTGTAGAAATGAGGAAATACACAGTTTCTATAAATTACTCTATTCATAGCAATAGTAGGGGTGTCTATATTCTTGATTCCCCATGAAAATTATTCTTATCTTCTGTTCATGGGTCTCAAAAATACGTATGTTGGTAAATTTTATTTAATGATATTAATCAGAGGCATAATGGCCTTATGATGTACCGAGAGATTCTATTGACGTATTTCATATGCATTTCATGCATTTACATATGCACATTCCCATGAACAGATGGCGTTATATACATGTATATATGTAAATATATGTATATGGGATGTGGGAAAAGGTTACGGCGTTATATACGCACCACCACCTGATCAGCTGGTATATGATGATGATGTTGCCCACTGTGGCTAAAATATGGTTCAAACAGCGTTATATACGCATATATATATGTATGTATATTCAAATGGCGTTATATACGTGTATATATGTATGTATATATATGTATATGGGATATGGGAAAGGTTATGGCATTATATACGCATCACCACCTGATCAGCTGGTATACGATGATGATTTTGCCCACAGTGGCCGATATGATATGATGGGATTCCCTCAGAGGCTGATGATGTTATGAAACATGTACCTATGCACGACATGACATTCATATGCATGCATGACGCTAAAAGTAATTTATGATTTACAAAGCTATTCAGGCTTACAAGTTGAGTAATGTGCTCTATATTTCTTCTATTTCTCTTATGTACTTATTTATGTGCCTTACATACTCGGTACATTATTCGTACTGACGTCCCTTTTGCCTGGGGACACTGCGTCATGCCCGCAGGTCTTGATAGACAGGTCGAGAGCCCTCCAAGTAGGCTATCAGCTCAGAGGAAGATGTCGATGCGCTCCATTTGCTTCGGAGTTGCTTGTTTGGTTAGTATGATTTAGACGTGTATTGTTTGGTATGGCGGGACTCTATCCCGACCTTTATGACATTTATGTACTCTTAGAGGCTTGTAGACATATGTCGTATACGTTAAATATTGTACGGCTTTGTCGGCTTATGTTTTGAGTTTATAAATGATTATGTTGGCCTATTAGGCCCGTATGTCACATGTATATGATGATGTAATAAGAAAGATACATTATGTTGGTACTCAGTCGAGTAAGGTACCGGATGCCCATCGTGGCCCATCAGTTTGGGTCGTGACAGTGCGCTTGTCCAAATATGTTGTTCACATGGTGTCTACTATGGAGGTTAGAGTTCGTCGGTTTGTTCAAGGCCTTGGTGCCTTGGTTATTAATGAAGCTACTACAGCTGCTCGGCATTCAGATATGAACTACGGGAAGATTGTGGGATTTGCCCAGGCTACGGAGGCTCGGAAATTAAAGATAAGAATGGAGAAGAGGAGTAGTAGTAGGGCCCGGTCATCGGTCAACCCTGGGAGTTCAGTTGGAGGAGAGAGATCAACCCTTGGGAGAGGGTCATTAGGGCCATCTCATTCCTATGCTCAGTCCTCAGCGAATGCGCCTTCACCAGGTCACAGTTATCAGCAGGGAGGTCGCGTTGGACCAGGTTCAGACAGCAGGATGTTCTATCAGTCGGGTCGTCTAGGTGGGAGGTTCCAGCAGCAACGGAGGGCCCCATGTCCTAAGTGTGGGAGGTTTCATTCTGAGACCTATTACTTGGACATACCAATATGCTATAGGTGCGGAGTGAGAGGCCATGTTCAGCAAGACTGCCGTGCACCCCATCAGAGCATGGGTAGAGGCACTACGCTGCCATCCAGTTCTTCAGTCGCTACATTTTCAACACGCCCTCCAGCCCGCAGCCCTCCAGCTCCAGCAAGGCGCGGTGCAGCGGGAGTGGAGCACGGGGTCAAGGGGGACCTAGTCAGTTCTATGCTTTGAGTGGTCGCTAGAGTGCAGAGGCTTCTCCAGATGTTGCCACAGGTATTTTGACTGTTCAGTCACATGATGTTTATGCTCTTATTGATCCCGAGTCTTCTTTGTCATATGTTACTCCATTTATTGCTTCAAGTTTTGGGATAGAACCCGAACAGCTTCACGAGCCGTTCTCTATGTCGACTCCGGTTGGTGATTCTATTACGGTCGTGCGAGTCTATAGGAATTGTGTTGTCACGGTGGGTGGTCGAGATACCACAGCCGATCGTATTGAGTTATTAATGGTAGATTTTGATGTAATTATGGGGATTGATTGGCTCTATTCGTGCTTTGCTAAACTCGATCGCCGAACCAGAATTATGAGGCTCGAGTTTCCTAATGAATCAGTTATCGAGTGGGAGGGGAATAATGTTGTGCCAAGAGGTAGATTTATTTCCTACCTTAAGGCCTCAAAGATGATCAGAAAAAGGTGCATCTACAATTTGGTCCGGGTTGCAGACACCACTTCAGAGGTGCCTGCTCCCGAATCTATGCCTGTTGTGAATGAATTTCTTGAAGTATTTCCGGACGAGCTTCCTAGGATTCCACCAGATATAGATATTGATTTCGAGATTTATGTATTGCCAGATACGCAACCAATATCTATTCCACCTTATCGAATGGCGCCAGCAGAATTGAGAGAGTTGAAAGATCTATTAGAAAAAGGTTTCATTCGACCAAGTGTGTCGCCTTGGGGCGCACCGATTCTTTTTGTCAGAAAGAAAGACGGATCGCTTCAGATGTTATTGATTATCGACAACTCAACAAGGTCACAATCAAAAACTAATACCCATTTCCTCGGATAGATGATTTGTTCGACCAGTTGCAAGGTGCTAAGTTCTTCTCAAAGATTGATTTGTGGTCCGAGTATCACCAGTTAAAGATCAAGGAGCAGGATATTCCTAAGATTGCCTTCAGGACTCGATATGGGCTCTTTGAATTTCTGGTAATGTCTTTTGGGCTAACCAACGCCCCAACAACTTTTATGGATCTTATGAATCGGGATTTCAAACTGTTTCTTGACTCCTTTGTGATTGTCTTCATTGACGATATCCTTGTTTACTCGCAAAGTCAGGAAGATCATGCTAATCACCTCAAGGCAGTTCTGCAGACTCTTAATCAACACCAGTTGTATGCTAAGTTTTCAAAATGTGAATTTTTGCTAGAATAAGTCACCTTTTTGGGCCATGTTGTTTCCAGGGAAGAGATTCGGGTTGATCCCCAGAAGATTGCACCGCTAAAGGATTAGCCTAGACCAACGACCCCGATAGAGATTCGTAGTTTCTTAGGTTTGGATGGATATTATCGGAGGTTCGTGGAGGGATTCTCTACTCCCACCTCCCCATTGACTAAGCTGACGCAGAAAGCGGTTAAGTTTCAGTGGTCCGATGCTTGCGAAAAGAGTTTTCAAGAATTGAAATCAAGATTGACTTCGGCGCCAGTGTTGACTTTGCCAGAAGGTACAGAGGGATTTGTGGTTTATTGTGATACTTTAAGGGTTGGTTTGGGGTGTGTGTTGATGCAGTGCGGGAAGGTTATGGCGTATGCTTCTAGGCAACTCAAGAATCACGAGAAGAATTATCCGACGCATGATTTGGAGCTCGCGGCAGTTGTGTTTGCATTAAAGATCTGGCGGATTTATCTTTATGGGGTCCATGTGGACGTGTTCACAGACCACAAGAGTCTTCAATATTTATTCAAACAGAAGGACTTGAACTTTTAAGGCGGTGGAGGTGGTTAGAATTGCTCAATGATTATGATATGAATATTTTATACCATCCAAGAAAAGCTAATGTGGTAGCCGATGCTCTTAGTCGGAAATCCATGGGTAGAAGGCTCATTTGGAAGCAGGTCAGAGGCGTTTGGCTCGGGAGGTTTATCAGTTGGCCAGTCTGGGGGTATGTCTTTCGGCTTCAGATGAAGGGAATGTCGTGGTGCATAATGGAGAAGAATATTCACATGTAACGGAAATCAAGGAAAAGCAATTTAGAGATCCAGCATTGGTACAGTTCAGAGAGGCAATTCTGAATCACAAGACTACAACATTTTCACTCGGCAATGATGACGGTGTTTTGCGGTGCCAAGGGAGGCTATGTGTTGCGGATGTGGATGATCTTCAGGAGAGAGTTGTGGCAGAGGCTCACAATTCTAGGTATACCGTACACCCAGGTTCTACGAAAATGTATCACGATCTCAAGGAGATTTATTGGTGGAATGGTATGAAGAGGGGTGTGGCGGACTTTGTGACTAGGTGTTCAAATTGTCAGCAAGTGAAGGCCGAGCATCAGAGGCCAGGTGGGTTGGCACAGCTTATGGAAATACCGGCGTGGAAATGGGAAATGATTAATATGGACTTTTTGGTGGGGTTACCTCGCACTCCACGTAGGTTCAACTCAGTTTGGGTAATAGTGGATCGTCTCACGAAGTCGGCGCATTTCTTGCCAGTCAAGTCCACCGATGCTGTAGAACAGTAGCTTAGTTATATATCAAAGGAATAGTGAGGCTCCATGGCACTCCAGTATCTATTATCTCGGATCGAGGAGCCCAGTTCACAGCTAACTTTTGGAAGAAATTTCAGCAAAGTTTGGGTACGCAGGTAAATCTCAGCACAGCATTCCAGCCTCAGATCGATAGGTAGGCAGAGCGGACCATTCAGACTCTTGAAGATATGCTACGGGCTTGTGTATTAGATTTCGAGGGTAGATGGGATGATCACTCGCCGCTTATAGAATTTTCTTATAATAACAGTTTCCATGCTAGTATTCAGATGGCCCCATTTGAGGCATTGTACGGAAGGAGGTGTAGGTCTCCGATTGGATGGTTCGAGGTTGGCGAGGCAGAACTGCTAGGGCCGGATCTTGTGCACCAAGCTATGGGAAAATTTAAAGTCATTCAGGAGAGGATGAATACTGCTCAGAGTCTCCAGAAATCCTATGCGGACGTTCGTCGTAAGGAATTGGAGTTTCAAGAAGATGATTGGGTGTTCTTGAAGATATCTCCCATGAAGGGAGTGGTGCGGTTTGGGAAGAAACGTAAATTGAGCCCTAGGTATGTCGGGCCGTATCAGATCGCTCAAAGGATAGGGCATGTGGCTTATAGACTGGAACTACCCCCTGAGATGTCATTAGTGCAGCCGGTGTTCATGTGTCCATGTTGAAGAAGGTAGTTGGAGATCCATATGTCATCGTGCCAGTTGAGACCATTGAAACTAATGAAAAGTTGTCATATGAAGAGGTTCTGGTTGCTATTCTTGATAGGCAAGTCCGTAGATTGAGCAACAAAGAGATTACTTCTGTTAAAGTGTTATGGCGAAGTCAAGAAGTCGAGGAAGCCACATGGGAAGCGAAAAATGAAATGAAAGAGAAATATCCCCATTTGATTGAATAAGTCCGGTAATGGTTTGAAAATTGTCATTCCTAAGAAATTATTAATTGTGTCAAATTTTGTACAAAAGCTCCCAATTCCCCCCCCCCCCAGTTACCCACTATTGTAACTTCTCAAGTTATGCCATATTTGTGTATGTTGTAATTATTTGGTTATTGTGAAACTCCTTGAAGTAAGATAAATTATGTGCAATTCATCTGATAGTTAAATGATATGCAAGTTTGTGATGTTAACTGAAATAGGTATAGCATGTTGAAGTAATTGAATTGCATACGACTTGTTGAGGTAACCAAATTATATGAGAGTTGATGGAGTGACTAGTAATGTGTGGAATTGTTCAAACATGTGTTTCGAGGGCTCTCTGACAGGTAGATAGGCCTATATTTAAAGGAAACTCTGGCGAAATTTCCAGAAATTATCGGAGTTAGTGAAAATTTAGGGGTTGGTTTATTTTGTATTTTTCCTACTCTAGTGATTCCAATGATTTTAAGTGGGGGAGAATGTAAGGACCCGTAAAATTTCATGGCTAAGAATAATGCCCAAATAGGTCCCCGTGTTGTTACCCCAGGACTTAAAAGATATAATTTTCCATATTTGTGCAGGTCTGCGGTCCATTATGCGATCGCAGATCAGATATGCGGATCGCATAGTGGTCGCATACTTGGACAGTTTGATTTCCCTTTTGAGAACAACTATGCGGCCTAGAATGCGATCGCATTTCACGAATGCGGGCCGCATAGTTGTCGCATTCTTGTACCTTGATTTTTGCGGAGGGAGTTATGCAACGCACTATGCAATCACATAACAGGTATGCGGACCGCATAGTGGTCGCATACCTAGGTAGTCCGGTTTATTTTTTTTGGCCCATTTGAGGGCCATTTATGCAACAGGAATGCGGACCGCATAGCAGGAACGTGATCGCATTCCTGACCGCATTTCTGCTTCGGGACTTTTAAAATTCTAATTTTTATACACGACTCCCAGTTAATCAAAACATTTACCCCCTTCTATTTTAAAGATTTTCTGAACAAAATTGAGAGAGTGAAGAGAGAGTTCTTGAGAGAGAAGGTTCCATATTCACCAAAATTGATTCTTCACTATCACCCGGGCCTGGAAGTTATTGAGTAATTGTCATCTTCTTTCCTCTAAGAGGTGAGTCCCCACCCCATTTCCTTTTAATTCTCAGGTTTTGGCTAAAATAGGGTAGAACACATAAATTAATTCTTGGAGATAGAAGCTGATACCTTGCATACATGTAAGTTAACTCCCTAATCTAGTAAAGGGAAACGAGTTTGGGTAATTATTCAAAAAAGGGGGTTAGTAATCTAAGGGGTCACATAGTGTTCGATAAAATTTCTAAATGAGTTCGAGTTATGTTTGTGGTTCCTAATTCTAAGTGAAATATGTCACATTGTGGAATAGATTGACGGTGCTAGACGGTCCGGTAATTAGTGATAAAAAAATTAAAGGGGGATTCCGATTCAAGGTATGTATGGATAACTTTAATCTTTGTAGAGTCATCTTGTTGGTGTCCGAGCACTCGGTATGAAATTCTTGCTTGAGCATATGTGAATTGATTGTCCTGCTGTGTCGATGTGTAAGATTTCGTTCTCTGAATTTTTTAGTCGATTACCATGTTATATGAGCTTGTGAAAAGTTGATGCTTTGTGCTTATTCTATCATGTGCAAAGCTCGTTAAATGTTGAATGCATCGATAAGAGAGGATGTGCTGCAAAACGAAATAAATGATAACGAATCAAATTGTTGAATGTATCTAAGTGCTAAATGTTGTGTAGTAAGTAATGGAAAGGAAACGGGTATAAACTAATTGAGCTATATGTTGATGGCATACCGTATATGACTCACTGTTTGATAAAGATTTCTGTGGCCTTGATTTCATATGGTTAGTTGGTTGTTACGAATAAATATCCTTGACGATGAGAATCTTTGTGATTGAATTGTTGGTTGATGTTTCTATTAATTAAACATATCAAAGTGCTAAAGGCTGTGTAGAAAATGATGAAAGTAAATATGGACTGATTTTATTGAGTTAAATGATTGTGGCAACACCATATATGAATTACTGATTGATAAGGATCATTGTGCCTTGGTTTCACATAGTTATTGGTTGATATGAACTTATGCTCTTCATGATGAAGATCCTTATGATATAATTGTTGGTGGTTGTTGCTGTGAAATGTGATTGTACGGTCGGATCAGGTTGCACGCTGCAAAAGAATTGTAAGGTGGGATCGGGTTGCACGCCGCAACAGAATTGTAAGGTGGGATCGGATTGCACGCCGCAACAGAATTGTATGATGGGATCGGGTTGCACGCCGCAACAGAAGTAATAAGGGTGTAATGTGATTGTGAGATGGGATCAGGTTGCACGCCATAACAGAAGAAATAAGGGTGGAATATGAGTGTAAGGTGGGATCGATTTGCACGCCGCAACGGAGGAAACAATAGAAATAAGAAAATGTGAAGACCTCATTTGTGATTCTCTGTATTCCTGTGAAATATTTGTTTGGGTTTCTTTAACTGCCTCTTATATGTGTATTGCTTGATTTTACATTGATGATATATTGGTTTACTCGTGCAACCAGAAGGATCATGAGCAACATCTGAGGATTGTACTCCGGCCTTTGAGGGAGAAGAAGCTATACGCGAAATTTTCCAAGTGTGAGTTTTTGCTTGATTTGGTGGTATTCTTGGGACATGCGGTGTCTAGAAAGGGATATAGGTAGATCCGAAAAAGATAGAGGCAGTTCAGAGATGGCCCAGATCATCTTCAGCTACTGAAATTCAGAGTTTTCTTGGTTTGCAGGTTATTATCGCAGTTTTGTTGAGGGTTTCTCGTCCATTGCTGCACCTTTGAGTAGATTGACCCAGAAGGGTGCCCTATTCAGGTGGTCTGATGAGTGTGAGGGAAGATTTCAAAAGCTAAATATTGTATTGACTACAACCCTAGTGTTGGTGTTGCCTACAGGTTCGGGGTCGTATGTCATACCCGAACCGATTGGCCACGACGATTTCCCGAGTCCTACCTATCGAACACCCCTAAGAATACGTCTAAGATATAAACATAAAATAAGGGTAGGTCATGCATAACATCTGTAAATAAACTACTGAATCATGTGAATAACATACACAAGAAAACATGTGCAAAAGGCATATATACATTTATATACGAAATACGGTAGGGCGAGGCGACAAGGCTGTTACGGACAACTATATATCAAAATGGAAGCCGATAAGGCCACATACTATCCAACTATACATGACTTCCTACATACCTCTAATAGAGTTTATAAATGTTGAAGGACAGGACCGGGACCCATCATAATCATATATGTATATAAAAATATCGTACCAAAATCCAATAGCAGATCTAGATCAAATTGAGCACACCAATTCTCCTTCAGCAAGGATGCTAAGAAGGGGGATTGTTATCCTGTCATCCTGCATCTGCGGGCATGAAATGTAGGCCCCAGGAAATAGGGCGTTACTACGAATAATGTACGGAGTATGTAAGGCGTAAAAAGCAGTATATAAAAGGCATAAAAGAAATATGGAGCAAAGGACTCCATCTGTAAGTATAAATAGCTCTGTGAATCATGTAACATTGCTAGTGTTATGTATATGCCTATAAATGTCATATCATGCATAGGTATATGTTTACATACATCATCAAGCCTATGAGGGCATCCTATCATATCATCTCGGCCTCAGTGGGATAAATGCCAATTGATCAGGTGGTGGTGTGTACATAATGTCGTAACCTTTCCCCATACCTATATACATATAATGTCACACCCCAAAATCGAGGGACACGATCGGGCGCTCAACCGGGTGGCCCCAGTCAAGCGGACCTGGATTTGCCTCACCTATCCCACGCGTTACCCCGTGATTCCAATATACCTTATTCATGTGAATTAGCAATTTGAGACTTAACATAAAACTCCAGTTAAATTTATGTTTGCCTCTTACCATTAACAACATATGATACTAAATACTTGCAAGATACATACAACATACATACTTCTGCCACGTGGACCACGAGTTTCACTACCTAAAATACATATGTACAATACCCACGTTATGTCTATGGAGCCTCTACGAGTGATCGGATTTTTTTATATAATACTTGCCGGAAACAAGGCTCCGGCTATACCTTACAATACAAAATAGACCCAAAATAAGGTGACATGCACCACACATGGCCCCGGGAGGAAGTGGGGCTCACCAATTCAAATGATGGAGTGGAGAGGAGGCACTACTAAGGGTGGGCTGAATTACCTGCTATAGAGCCACCTACATTCATATAAGAAAATGTAGCGCCCGCGACAAAAGGGACGTTAGTACTGTGGAATAGTACTAGTATGTATGAACAAACTTTATCCCAAGTACAATCAAACAATACACAAACAAGAGACAGTAATAGAACCAATCAATCAATGCACGTGGAAAGAAACAACCAAAATCAACAAGTTTCACAATCTCTCCTTTTCCCTTTTCAACAAGACCATATTCAAGAGTTCCATAGATTTTCATTTCAATAGTGATAATGATCACATTCCATTCTTATTACCTCGGCCACCCTTATTACCTCGACCACCCTTATTACCTCGGCCACCCTTATCACCACAACCCACCAACCTTACTACTTCGTGTTGCGGTACGTAACCCGATCCCACCTGACAATCATATTTCATAACAGCAACCACAAACAATTACATCACAAGAATTATCATTTCAAGGAATCACAAGTTCATGTCAACAATTCATATATTTGGACCCAAGGCACAATAATTCTCACCAAGTAGTAATTCATATACAAGGCATTGCCATAATTGTTCAACTCATTCACATCATTTCACCCCGATACTCTCAAGAAAATTACAAGCTTTGCACGTAATAAGGTAAGTACGCCAAATCATCTTTCACAAACTCATATAACACAATGGAGTGGAAATCAACTAAGATGATCAATTCACATGTTTTCATACAAGGTACATATACCGCATGCTCGTCACAACAAGGGGATTCTACAAGGGTTAAAGTTAGCCATACATACCTGGGGTCGAAATTCCTTTTTAACCTTTACTCACAAATCACCGAACGACTAGTACCGTCAATCTAGTTCACAATTAAACATATTCAACCCAGAATTGGAAATCACGCATACAATTCGAACTTTTTTAAGCATTTTATCGAACGCTAGGCGACCCAATTAGATTACCACCCCTTCTTTGTGAATTTTACCCTAACCCTCTTCTTTTTTTGCTAGATTAAGAAGTTTTACTCACATGCATGCATGGGTTTGACCTCCATTTTCAAGAACCATCCTATGTGTTTTATTTTTAATTAAAATCTGAGAACTTTGGGGGAAAATGGGGTGAAGACTTACCTCTTTTAGTGAAGAGGATAACACTAACTCGATAGATTCCGGGCTGGAGCGACTTTGAAGAATCAATTTTTTTGATGAAGAAGAACTTTCTCTCTCAAGAATCCCTCTCTCTCTTCTTTCTATTTTGTTCAGAAATCAGTTAAAAATGAAGGGGAGGGGTGTTATAATGAACTGAGATCGGGTTTTAAAATTAGAAAAATAGGGGTCCAACACCGGAATGCGGTCCGCAGAATCGACCGCAGAATGGCCCTCAAGATGGGCCAACATTCAAAATACATTGTGCAGGTATGAGACCCCTACGCGGTCCGCATGCATGTTATGTGATCACATAGTGCGTCGCATAACCTCACTCACCAAAATCAATGGGCAAGAATTCGATAACCATGCGGTCCGCATAACCAAAATGCGATTGCATTAAGGACCGCATAATTGTCCTCAAATTGAGCAGTGATTCTGCCCAGGTATGCGACCATCATGCGGTCCGCATACACGTTATGCGATCGCATAATGCGTCACATAACACCCCATTTCTGGAAAATTCATCTTTCAAGTTCCGGGGTACTTTTTACTAGAAAAACACGTCTGTTTTAAGAATTTCTACAGTTATAACAACTTAGGGACTCATTCGGGTATTATTTTAAACAATAAATTTTACGGGTCTCTATATATATACGCGTATATAATTCCATCTGGTCATAGGTCAATGAACATGTACATATGAGTGCAATTCATAATGAAGTAAGTCAATAAGATATCTCTGAATGTCATAAGATCAATATGCCTTCGGATAAACTTTATCAACTTACGTATTTTTTGATACCCTGGAATAGGCGATATAATAATAGGACACATGGGGAATCAAGAACATAGGCATCCCTAGTACTATTATGAGCAGAGTCATTTATGAAAGTTATGTGTTTGTTCGTTTCGTTTGTACCATATGGATCATGCCAAAAGGAAAGAAGGGATATCCGTAACATACCTTTGTCGTTTACTTAAACACACGACCTAGGTTCATCCCATTAGTACTTGAATATACAACAAACAATAAGGGACCATTGTTAATAGAAGCTAGAACTCAACACAAATGAGAAACTAGCTCGTCTACAAAATTTTGGACAACACCTCACCTTTTTATTTTGACTTTCCTCAAATAAAACAACACAACAAAAAATATATAAATAAGCTCCTTCTCAAGTAACCCAACCACGATTTCAATTTAGAATATGCTCACTACAAACCAATAATGGTGCGACAACAATAACAACTAACGAGCATTAAATTCAGTTTTACAGTATCAACAAGACTTCTCCAAGCCCTCTCTTCTTCCAACCACATCAACCACAATAGCAATAGTATTCTTAAGTTATTTCTACTGATTTCCACCCATAAAACATCAAGAATTCAACTCCAAAATAGTCCAACAACTATAACACTTCAACATGAAGCTCAACCTTCTTCACAAGTTTCCTTTATAAAATAAACTAGATATGTCACAACCAAAATCGATGGGCCGCGACAGATGCCCGAGTCTAACCTGTCGAACACCCTTAATCATGCATCTAAGATAACATGAATAGTGTACGTGAGGGGAAACCTGTCCAAAAGACGTAAATACATAAACATGCGGAATACAGTGGGGCGAGCCGACAAGGCTGCTATAGAGAACTATATATCCAAAACTGGAAGCCGGTGACGCCACATACTATCTAACTATACATACTATCTATAGACCTCTAATAGAATATACAACTGTACAAGGACGGGATTGGACCACGTCATACCCATACATGTATACAAGCATATCATATCAAAATCAAAAGCAGCTCCGGATCAAATGGAGCACGACAACTCTCGCTGATCAAGGATCCTAAGAAGGGGGACCGTCAGCTTGTCTACCTGCACCTGCGGGGATGAAACACAGGCCCCGGGAAATAGGGGTCAGTACGAATAATGTACTGAGTAAGGCATAAAAATTATTACGTAAAAGACATAGATGAAACGTGGAATAAAGAAATCAACCTGTAAGTCTAAATAACTTTGTGAATCCTAAAACATTTATAATGTGATGCACATGCGTATAAATGTGGTGTCATGCATAGGTATAGGTGTACATAATATCATCAAGCCTCTGAGGGCATCCCATCATATCATCTCGGCCACTATGGGCAAAATCATCATCATATACCAACTGATTAGGTGGTGGTGCGTATATAACGTCGTAACCGTTTCCCATATCCCATATACATATATTATACATATATACACATATATAACGCAATCTAGTCATGGGTCAATGTAAATGAATGCAATGCCTGATAAGTACGTCAATAAAATCTTTGTCATAAGACCATTATGCCTCTGATTAATATCATGAAATAGACTTTATCAACTTACATATTTTCTGAGACCCATGAATAGACTATAGAATAATAAGACTTATGGGAAAATAAGAATATACTGTCACGACCCCAAATCTAAATTGGCCGTGTTGGCGCCTATCGTCATACCAGGCTAGCTAATTTACTGAAGATAATAAAAATTATTTTCCATTTAGTACATCAAATATCCGAAATTTCATAATAATTCTATTTCTTGAGCATTTCAAAACAACAACAATGATTAGACCATCTAAGCACAACCCCAAAATCTGGAGTCAACCGTCATGAGCATCTAAGAGAAGATATGGTCTAATAGAAATCCTCTACTACAACAAGTCTGAAAAGTAAAGTAAAAATGGCAGAGTAGGAAGGAGAAAGAGCAAGCTGTGAACGCCGAGTAGCTACCGAACATCTCTGAACAATGCTCCAAATGGGGTAGCTCAACTATCGCTCTGCCCCGGTACCTGAATCTGCACACAAGGTGGAGGGAGTAACGTGAATACGCCAATTCAGTAAGTAATCAAAGTAACTAAAAACTTGAGTGTAGTGACGGGCATTTAAATCATGTAAATCCATATAATGAATAACAGTGGAAATCAATAAATCAAGTCAGGAATCTACAATTCCTAATATTTCATAAAACTCCGGTTTTCATTTAAAAATCTCGTATAAAAACATTTATCAAACATTTATTATCAGAGGCTCAGCGTAAAGAAGAGTGAAAATAACATTTTCATAAAATATAAGCCCCTTGGGCACAGTATCACTCACAATAAAGCCTCTCGGTCAAGCCTCTCAGTCACTCGTGACTCCACTATCAGTATCTCATGCGCTCACTTAACACTCATACTCAGAAAGTACCATGAACACACACAAATGCTGCGGCGAGAAACCCGCTCCACTATATATATATATATCTATACTGTTGCGGCGTGCAGCCCGATACATATATAACATACATATATTGCTGCGGCGTGTAGCCCGATCCATATAATGGTCAACTGCGCTCATTCGGGGTGTACAGACTCCTGGAGAGGCTCCTTCAGCCCAAGCGCTATATCTGCTGCGGCGTGCAGCCCGATCCAATATGTATACTGCTGCAGCGTGCAGCCCGATCCATATATATCATATATTGTTGCGGCGTGCAGTCCGATACGAATATATATATATATATATATATATATATATATATATACAAAATCTATATTGTTGAGGCTTGCAGCCCGACTCACATATGATATGTAACAAATATATTGTTGCGACGTGCAGCCCGTCCCATAACTATCCTCACATACTCGGTGCTCGGCCTGACTCAGTCACCCTCACAAGCCACTTGGACAGTTTATCTCAACTTACGGGACTCAGCCCAAAATACTTTTTCAGAGTTTTCAAAGCAGTGGGATAACAGTGAAAATAACAACAAGTAGGAAACATGACTGAGTTCACAATTGTTCTAAAAGGATAGTGGTAGAATAGTGTAAAAGTACGTATGAGGGTCTAAACAGATCGGCACAAGGCCCCAAACATGGTTCACAGCCCATATAAACCGGTATAAACTTCCGAAAGACATGATGTCGTAAGGTTCAACTCAAATATGCAGCTTAATAGTCACTACGGGACGGACCGAGTCACAATCCCTATCAGTGCACGCCCCCACGATCGTCGCCTAGCATGTGCCTCATCCCATTTATCAACACAATATCAAATAACGGGGTGTCATACTCTCGGGGTTAGAGTTACAATCGTTACTTACCTCAAAACAGCCCAAAAGCTACTCTGCTATGCGCTTGCCCCTCGAATTGGCTCTCAAATGCTCCGAATCTAACCAAAATCAGATTAACATCACCAATATACGCTAACGTAACAAAACCCAATCGAAAGATACAAATTTTAAAACAATTCTCGAAATTCAGCCAAATTCGAGCCTCGGGCCCATAACTCGGAATTCAATAAAATTTACATCACTAGAATCCTCATCCTCACACGATTATATACATACCAAAAACTCCACAATCGGACCATAATTTCCCACTCAAATCACCAAAAGTATTTCCAATTTTCCCTCCCCACTTTTCCTAACTTTTTCCACTTTAGTTCTTCAAATTACAAGCCTAATCCATAATAAATAGCATAGAAACGAGTTATATAATCCGGGAACTTACCTCCACTGAAGACCTTCGAATTCCCCTTCAATTTTCCCTCAAAAAAGCTCAACCCACATGAAACAATGGAGGAAATACCAAAATATTCGCGGAGGTACCTATTTATATTGTTCTGCCTAGTTAATCCGCACATGCGGTCCCAGGTGCGCACCTGCGAAATCCCACTAACAGTCCAATTCTCGCACTTGCGATCCCGTTTTCCTACCTGCGGACTCCTCCTTCCTAGCCTCTCTTCGCACCTGTGCATGGACCTTCGCACCTGCGGCATCGCACC
The DNA here is from genome assembly GCA_005239525.1 of Nicotiana knightiana. Taxonomy (NCBI): domain Eukaryota; kingdom Viridiplantae; phylum Streptophyta; class Magnoliopsida; order Solanales; family Solanaceae; genus Nicotiana; species Nicotiana knightiana. The sequence continues at coordinate 120,889 of ML374849.1, forward strand.
TGCGGCATCGCACCTGCGGCTCCCCATCCGCAGGTGCGGGAACACCTGAAGATTTACACCAGCAACTATTTGCTGAAAATTTCCTAAACCTCTGCTAACCATCCGAAATCAATCCCGAGCCCCTCGGGGCCACAACCAAATATGACAACGCATCCCATAACCTCAATCGAACTTAGTCGAGCCTACGAGACACCAAAAACAACGCAAAAACACAAAAATCACATCAAATTCAAGCCTATGAACTTTGAAATTTCTAAATTTCGCCAATGATGATGAAACCAACCAAAACACGTCCGATTGACCTGAAACACATATCTAAAATGACGTTACGAACCTGCTTCAACTATCGGAATTCCATTCCGACCCCTATAGCATATTTTTCACTATCGACCGAAAATTGCCAAAAACTAACTTTCGCCAATTCAATCCTAATTCTACACCGGACATCAAAACTTCATTCCGAACACACTCCTAAGTCCCAACTTATCTAACGAACCTATACGAACCTTAAAATTTGCATTCCGAGGTTGTTTACCAAATAGTCAACTTCTGGATGAGTTTTACAACTATTGAACCAAGATAAGAGACTAAGTGTCTCATTTCTCCCCAAAAATCTCTCCGGACCCGAGCCAAGAAATCTAACACAACGTAATGAAACTGAACCGTATATAACGAAGCATAAATGGGGAAAACGAGGCTAAACTTCTCGGAACGACCGGTCGGGTCGTTACATCCTCCCCCACTTTAACATACATTCATCCTGGAACGTGTCAAGAGTTGTTCTCCAACACCATCGAACTTCCGTGTAGCCTACCATGCACATACTCGGGGGTGATCCCACGTCACCCTATCCCATATAGGTCCAATAGCACAACACAGTTGAAATTTCGAAATCCAACCTGACCCATAAACTTAGAACCAAATTTCCAGTTCTGAAGTAATATACAAGATCAAAATTCCACAACTATAAACTGAAAAAGTTTGAACATGCTGAAACAAGACATTTATGCACCCCAGATGAAACCACATAATACACCGCATGACTCAAACACCCATAGTGATAACTCCCAATCACAATAGCTACTCAGAACAACCCAATACCGGTACATAACCTCTTATCAAGAAGTGCCTCACTCTAACACTTTCATGTACCGCCGATGATGAAAGAAACATGTAGAAACTAGCAACCATTCATTTGATCAGTCAGATATGAAGCTCCCCCTTCCCAAACAGGAAGTATAGCAGATTTCTGAGCCGACTCCCGATATTTATCCTTCCAACTATGCTGTAGACAATTCTCAAAATATTCATTCTAGGTCCAATGACCTATTCTCATCTAACACGACCACTCTGATGACACGACACATTGATACAATTCGAAGCCATAACCTGTGCAACTCGTGCACTCAATAGCAACATCCCAAAGTAGTCAAATTATATGAAAGATTCACACGGGAGGATTATCCTTCCATTAACAAATACCACCACAACATCATGCTAAAAGCCTGGCACACATCGCAAAAATCAATACACACGAATCCAATACCAAAGGTCATGCCCCTACATAATCTCCGCTACACTGCGCGATCTCATCCCAACACTGGTCCACATGAAATACTACAAGCCACCTGGCTCAAAATCAATAACCATTCGAAATTTGACATCGTGTACTCAAAGTGCATTTCCACCACCACGGGGAAATCGGACGATACCATGCCACACGAATAAGAAAGAACATAACCAATACGTCTCGATCCCGCAATACTAAATACTTACCTTACTGAAATCTAGCTATAAAGACCGATTAGAACCGCACCATGTGTGCATATAACCAATAATCACTGATCCCTGCAACACCGAAGGGTAACTTATAGATCACTCCGGAACATGAATAAACTCAATCACAATTGAATGGTACATTCCTCAACAATAGAAATTTGCAGAACACACACCCATACGGGCCTACCAATAACCCTGAATCAACTCTGGTCACCCACAACAGATAGATAACATCACTAAAAAGTTCAAAATGACTGAATCATGGTACATACTAACATCTGACTAACTTGCTCGCATCTTCACAGTTCACTATCACAAAATAACCTGTTTATGAGAACTCTTAGTCTCAAAGTCATGAAGCGCACCAATTACTATATCTGATATCAACACCACAGCTCGAACACATAGGACATCCCTAATACCCAATGATTACATAAGGGATACCCCTATCATATTTCCGTGTTACCAAGCAACCTTGGATACCCCTTAACTCAACACATTGTCATTTCTGAAATGTATACCCACATCAAATCGCACCAATTAGTGATATCATCTACCTAGTCATCTGAAACTGCCCATGCTGCCTAAGAATTTATGACCTTCCTTCCAGAACCAAACCGTGACCTCACACATGCAGATCTCAACTCTTCACAACATACCGCATACACCCTGCAATCTTATGATAAATATGAGAACTTCAAAACCCTTTACGAGCCATAAGCAACTACATACTATACTAGCCAAGAAATTTTCATTTGATCCCATCTAATGAGCAAAATCTCTATACACCACAGGTTCCCCATGCCAGTAGAAGATATACATCTCTAACCGTGGTAGAAACCATCAAGAACTCTCCGAGTCCCATCTATACGACACCAAACCGTCAGGACTAAACCTTCCAACTCAACCAAGCTACGCATGTCACCAAGATCCAAGAGCATTGCCAAGAAACACATGTAACAACTCATTACCTTATAAACACCCAAAGAGCTAATCATATCCCTTACCATACCATTCTGAACTACTACCAAGTTGTCCTATTAATCCATGTTCCTTCTTACTTACCTTCAAATTGATACTTTTCCTTGCCATAATACCGAAATTCTCAACCCAGACTCACCACACGAGTCCCAAGCATAAAACCGTACCGTCTAAAGCTCGTAAGCCGCCGAATACTCTCTCAAATACCCCCAAAAGTACCACATTCAAAGATAGTTACCCTGAAGAGACTTCCTGCGAATCTAAAGCCATTACCTTCACTTTCTTGATACTGATATGTAGAGTCCATGATAATGTAGAAATGCCATAAGTCCTGGCACCCTCCAACGTAAATCTCAATTACACTGACCAATTAGATAGAATCGACCTGACCCGTTTGCACACTAACATACTAGGAAAATAATCCACTCACTTGAAGCCACAAGCGAGTTCATACACTGCACACACTACACCTTTTACAATTTCCACTCAATCATTCAATAGAACCCAATAGAGTACATTACAACCTATATCGAAGGAATTTTCATTACTCGGGTCATTCCCAAACCCCACATATGCAGGTCATAACTGATATAGCAATATACCTCGAACTGAAACTAATACAATACATAATCATATAATCAACTTCTCATTAACAGACTCCCCCATTTGGCTCAAAGCCAACGATCAAGACAAACAATAACTCACAATGCCCATAATAACACAACTTGTCTAACAGCTCAAGTCATCTGCAAATCTCGCATTCACTATTGTAATAGTCATGCCAACTTCCACAAGCGATCTAAACTCAATTACAACATATATCATTTACCAGTAGAAGAGAACTTACTACAGAACAACATACGGATTACACACCCCAGGACAACCCGCAGGACATACCCTTACCGGCTTAGCCTCAAACATGATATCTCTCTATACACTTTTGAAGATCATAGCTATCACGCAATCACCACACCCTTTTGCATCTGAACACAAACAACGCCTAACCTCGAGGCATCGAGATACGCGGTATAAGAACCTGAAGTTGATGGTAGAACCAACACTAGAGCTGAGGTCAAAGGAAATCTTGAGCTTTCTGGAAGCTCTATCCATACTCGTCTGACCACATGGATACCCTCACTGGACACCACGTGTCCCAAGAATGCTACTGAACTGAGCCAAAATTTACACTTGGAGAACTTTGCATAGAGCTTTTCCCCCCTGAATCCTTATAATACCATCCTCAAATACTAAGTATGCTACCCCTTGCTACGCGTATACGCCAGGATGCCATCAATGACTACAATAATAAAGGAATGCTAATACGGCTGGAATACATCGTTAATTAGATATATGAATGCTACTTGGGCAATGATCAGCCCAAAAGACATTACCAGGAACTCATCACACAACAGAAGGATTCGTTTCACTCCACAACTAAAAAACATGAGAGGTCTTCCAATACACTCACAACTCAAAGACATATACCAGAACGAGACAGAAATCAAACACTCAATAAATCTTGCCACATTTCCATCCAACCCTTTTGTCACAAATCACAGTATGAACACATCTAACCATCAAATCACACTCACCACATCGACATCCAGTCACAAAGTCCCGTTAATAAGGATATCAACGGACATATAAGTCCCCAAATACATGGCACACACAATCGAAATCTTAGCACCCAATCCACATAATGAATCCGACTCAAGTCCTCTAGGCTGTCCTATTATCAAAATGCTAAAATCATATCTCATCCATGGAAGTCACAAGTCGTCGATGCGCAGCTGATACAAAGCGCTCTCGGGCGCGTTCAAATACATGGAAGGAATTCAAGAGTTACGCTCTTGAATGAATAAAAATGGATTCGCACGACAATTATTCAAGAACGTGAGATTTTCCTAAGGGTTCTGCAGCCTCTCGAAGATAAGTACAGACGTCTACTGATCCGCAAGACTCTACTAAACTTGCTCATGACTGGTGAGTCCTATGTAACCTAGCGCTCTGATACCAACTTGTCACGACCCCAAATCTAAATTGGCTGTGATGGCGCCTATTTTGATAATAGGCTAGCCACTTTACTGAAGATAATAAAAATGATTTTCCATTTAGTACATCAAATATGCAAATTTGCATAATAATTCTATTTCTTGAGCACTTCAAAACAATAAAAATGATTACAACATCTAAGCACAGTTCCAACATCTGGAGTCAACCGTCATGAGCATCTAAGAGATGATATAGTCTAATACAAATCCTCTACTACAACAAGTCCGGGAAGTAAAGTAAAAATGGCAGAGTAGGAAGGAGAAAGAGTAGGCTAAGGATGCCGAGCAACTACCTCACAATCTCTGAACAATGCTCCAAAATGGGGTAGCTCAACTATCGCTCTGCCCTGGTACCTGAATCTGCACACAAGCTGGATGGAGTAACGTGAGTACGACAAGTCAGTAAGTAATCAAAGTAACTAAAAACTTGAGTGTAGTGAAGATCATTTAAATCATGTAAATCCATATAATGAATAACTGTGGAAATGAATAAATCAAGTCAGGAATCTACAATTCCGAATATTTCATAAAACTCCGATTTAAATTTAAAAATCTCGTATAAGAACATTTATCCAACATTTATTATAAGAGGCTCAGCGTAAAGAAGAGTGAAAACAACTATCAGTATCACTCACAATAAGCCTCTTAGGCAAACCTCTCAGTCACTCGTGACTCCACTGTAACTATATCATGCTCTCACATAACACTCGTACTCAGCAAGTACCATGAACACAAACAAATGTTGTGGCGGGCAGCCCGCTCCACTACATATATCTATATCAAAACTGCTGCGGCGTGCAGCCCGATCCATATATAACATACATATATTGATGCGGAGTGCAGCCCAATCCATATAATAGTCGACTGCGCTCACTGGGGGTGTACAGACTCCTGGAAAGGCTCCTTCAGCCCAAGCACTATATCTGCTGCAGCGTGCAGCCCGGTCCATATATATCATATATTGTTGCGCCGTGCAGTCCGATCCAAATATATATATATATAATCTATATTGCTGCGGCGTGCAGCCCGACCCACATATTATATAACAGATATATTGTTGCGGCGTGCAGCCCGTCCCATAACTACCCTCACAAACTCGGCGCTCGACCTGACTCAGTCACCCTCACAAGTCACTTGGGCAGTTTATCTCAACTTATGGGACTCAGCCCAAAATACTTTCCAGAGTTTTCAAAGTAGTGGGATAACAGTGAAAATAACAACAAGTAGGAAACATGACTAAGTTCACAATTGTTCTAATAGCATAGTGGTAGAATAGTGTAAAAGTACCTCTAAGGGTCTAAATAGATCGGCACAAGGCCCCAAACATGGTTCACAGCCCATAAACGGGCATAAACTTCCAAAAGACATGATGTCGTAAGGTTCAACTCGAATATGCAGCTTAATAGCCACTACGGGATGGACCAAGTCACAATCCCTATCGGTGCACGCCCCCACGCTCGTCGCCTAGCATGTGCATCACCTCATTTATCAACACAATATCAAATAACGGGGTGTCATACGCTCATGTTTAGAGTGACAATCGTTACTTACCTCGAAACAGCCCAAAAGCTACTCCGCAATGCGCCTGCCCCTCAAATTGGCTCCCAAATGCTCTGAATCTAACCAATATCAGATTAACATCATCAATATATGCCAACGTAACAAAACCCAATCGAAAGATACAAATTTTAACAAAATTCTCGAAATTCGGCAAACTTCGAGCCCCGGGCCCACATCTCGGAATTCAATAAAATTTACATCACTAGAATTCTCATCCTCTCACGATTCTATACATCCCAAGAACTCCACAATCGGACAATAATTACCCACTAAAATTACCAAAAGAATTTCTAATTTTTCCTCTCCATTTTTCATAAGTTTTTCCACTTTAATTCTTCAAATTACAAGCCTAATCCGTACAAAATAGCATAGAAACGAGTTATATAATCCGGGAACTTAGCTCCATTGAAGACCTTCAAATTCCCCCTTCAATTTGCCCTCAAACAAGCTCAAATCGCATGCAACAATGGAGGAATTGCAAAAAAAGTCGCGGAGGCACCTATTTATACCGCTCTGCCCAGTTAATCCGCACCTGCGGACAATTTCTCGCACCTGCGGTCCCAGGTGCGCACCTACGAAATCCCACTAACAGTCCAATTCTCGCACCCTCCAATCCCTTTTTCTGCACCTGCGGCTTCGCAGGTGCGGCCAGTTCTTCGCACCTGCGGACTCATCCTGCCTAGCCTCTCTTTGCACCTGCGCATGGACCTTTGCACTTGTGGCTCCCCATCCGCAGGTGTGGCCACACCAAAAGATTTACACTAGCAACTATTTGCTGCAAATTTCCTAAGTCCAAACCTCCGCTAACCATCCGAAATCAATCCCGAGCCCCTCGGGGCCCCAACCAAACATGCCAACAAATCTCATAACCTCAATCGAACTTAGTACAGCCTTCAAAACACCAAAAACTAAGCAAAAACACCAAAATCATATTAAATTCAAGCCTATTAACTTTGAAATTACTAAATTTCGCCAATGATGCTGAAACCAACCAAAACACGTCCGATTGACCTGAAAATTTGCACACATATCCAAAATTACGTTGTGAACCTGCTCCAACTGTCGGATTTCCATTCTGACACTTATAGCCTATTTTTCACTGCCAACTGGAAATCGCCAAAAACCACTTTCGCCAATTCAAGCCTAATTCTACACCGGACACAAAAGCTTCATTTCGAACACACTCCTAAGTCCCAAATCACCTAACGAAGCTAGCCGAACCATAAAATTTTCATTCCGAGGCCGTTTACCAAATAGTCAACTTCTGGTTGACTTTTCCAACTATTGAACCAAGATAAGAGACTAAGTGTCTCATTTCTCCCCAAAAATCGCTCCGAACCCGAACCAACCAATCTAACACAACGTAGTGAAGCTGAACTGCATATAACAAAGAAGAAATGGGGAAAACAAGGCTAAACTTCTCGGAACGACCGGCTGAGTCGTTACATATACACATCTCTAGCATTTCTACGAATAGAGTAATTTATGGAAGTTATGCATTTGCTCGCTTCGTTTGTCTCGTATGGATCATCCCAAAAAGAAAGAAGGACTTGAATTTAACATACCTGGAGTAGTGAAAAATCCGTGTGATATTCTTGAGAACGATTACACCGTACTTCCTTAAAATTTCAAAATCTCACGTTGCTTAAGATACTATGAAATCTCTATTTGAATTTTTGAAGATCCGTACCATTTTGCGTTGCTTCAGATTGCTTTCTATGTTTATATTCTTTTAAATGTGTATCTTTTAAATATTAAAAGATATGTAGATGCTTTAAATTACAAGGCTTATCTTTGAATTGTCCGAAGATATGTAGTCTTCTTTGATTGAAAAATTCCTTATGTTTGAATTGGTAGCCACCTACCCCTAATGACTAAGAGCCATGAATTGGTTGCCACCTACCCCTAATGACTAAGATTCATTTATTTTGAAAGTGGCTTGTTGCCACGTGGGGGTGGGAGTGTGGTTTAATCTTATCCCATAACTCATTAGTTAATTAGGTAATATCCTGTTACCCGATAATTTACCAATTATCCACATAATTAAGAATTATCTCAAATCACTTAAAATACTACTTATTTTTAATACTCTTTATACATCATACTATCATGGTCATATGGTACATTGCATGGCACTAGTCCATAAATACGGGGTATTGTAGCCATACCGTATTTTATCCCAGATCGACAACCTTCAATGAAACTCATTTTCCTTGATTCGTTTACCCTTTATCCTTCATGGAACTTACTTATCGTTTGTTATAAATATCATATAGCATATAACCTCAAGAAAATCTTATCCCCGAACTTCCGTCGATTAACTTACGACGAAACCTTAGCGTACAAAAATGCAAGGTGTAACAAGATATACATAGATGATCTTAAATACATGTAGGAGAAGTTAAACATTACCTTGGCAGCAAGAATACTTGTCCAACTAAGCTTTACTTCAAGCTAAAACAAGCTTTTTAACCCTAACAACAAAGTAGAGAGATAACTAGGCGATCTTGATCTTCTAAGAGAGAAATCACCTTACCAACTTGTGGATTTGGTCTTGAACCCTAGGATAACTTTGAGAGAGATCTTGGGATGATATTTTGGAGCTCCTTCGTGTTGCACTAGAGAGAGAGAGAGAAGGATTCTAAATTGGTCTCTAAGTGAAATATCTATATATACGGCCTTACTAATGGGCTTGGGCTACCCATCTCTATCCTTTCCCACGTCCGGTAGACTTTCTTTCTACAAAATTGAATTTCACTAATAGTATAGTTAAAGGTTATTACCTTTGCCTTTTAATTTGGTCCACGGACTCTAAGTAGGTGGTTGTACACCTATTTGTCTTCTACTTAATCAAGTAGGTGATACATGTTGGTTCTTTTTTCCATTTTAGTTTATGTGTCGCATCCTCGTTAAATAATTTAGACACGTGTCGAGTAGCTCAAGAAAGTAGGACAAAAATAAAGTTGGTGAAGCAGGCACGTCGGGTAAGCAAGCAACTCATTTTTATTTGTCCAAATCTCCTTTCTCATGCTTAAGTGCATTCTTCCTCAACCTGGTTGTTTATATGTTGAAAAAAATACAGGATGTAACATCATTAATTTACTTTTTATACTTTCAAAGTGGATCTCATTTCCGAACTTACATCAATTGACTTACGACGTACTTTTGCGTATAAAAACACGGGGGGTAACATCTTGCATCGTTTATTATGATGCGTGGTGTATTGGGCTTGGTGCAGTGTTGATGCATGATGGTAGCGTAACTGCCTACGCATCTCGGCAGTTGAAGGTTCATGAGAAGAATTACCTAGCGTATGACCTGGAGTTCGCAGCTATTGTTCACACATTAAAGATTTTGAGGCGCTATCTGTACGATTTACATTGTGAGGTCTATACCGACCATCGGAGTTCCCAGCACCAGTTCAAGTAGGAGGATCTTAATTTGCGGCAGTGTAGATGGTTAGAGTTTTTGAAAGACTATGATATCACCATATTTTATCATCCGGAGAAGGCCAATGTGGTGGCTGATGCATTGAGTAGGAAGGCAGAGCGTATGGGCAATTTGGTATATTTACTGCTAGTAGAGAGGCCACTATCCATGGATGTTTAGGCCTTAGACAATCAGTTTTTGAGATTGGATGTTTCGGAGCATAGTCGTGTTCTTGCTTTTACTGTGGCACAGTCATCGGCGTTGGAGCATATCAAGGCTCGCCAGTTTGATGATCCTCACTTGATGGTGTTGAAGGATATAGGTGCAGAGATGCTATGGAGTTTGTGATTGATGATGATTGTGTTATGCAGCTTCAAGGCCGGATTTCGGTTCCGAATGTTGTTGGGTTAAGAGATTTGATCCTTGAGGAGGCTCACAGCTCGCGCTATTCCATTCACCCTGGTGTAATGAAGATGTACCGTGACATGAAACAACACTATTGGTGGTGGAAAATGAAGAAAGATATTATTGCTTATGTCTCTCGATGTATGAATTGTAAACACGTGAAGTATAAGCATCAGTAGGAGGGTTGATTTAGAGATTGGAGATATCAGAGTGGAAGTGGGAGCGCATCACTATGGATTTTGTGGTAGTCTTGCCATGGACCTTGAAGAAATATGATGCGGGGGTTATTATGGACCGGTTGACTAAGTCCGCACACTTCATTCTAGTGGTAACTTCCTATTCTTTAGAGTGGTTAGATCAGATCTACATCTGGGAGATTATCTGCTTGCATGGTGTGCCCATTTCCATCATTTCTAACCGTGGCAAGCAATTCACATTGCAGTTTTGGAGATTAGTGCAGCGAGAGTTGGGCACACGAGTTGAGTTGAGTATGACATTTTATCCTCAAACAGACGAACAACCCGAGCGCACCATTCAAATCTTGGAGGAGATGTTATGTTTCCTGTGTCATAGATTTTGGAGGTTCATGGGATCAATATATTCTGTTAGCAGAGTTCGCCTACAATAATAGCTTTCAATCTAGTATTCAGATGCTCTTTATGAGGCCTTATATGGGAGGAGATGTTGTTCTCGAGTTGGTTTGTTTGAGCTTGGGGAGGCTCGGTTGTTGGGCACAGAATTGATCCGTGATGCCTTATAGAAGGTAAATTTGATCGAGGAGCCGCTTCGCACAACCTAATATAGACAGAAGAGTTATGTTGATAGGAAAGTTCGTGACATTGCATGTATGGTGGGTGAGAAAGTTTTTCTCAGAGTTTCGCCCATGAAGGAAGTGATGAGTTTCGGGAAGAAGGGCAAGTTGAACCCTCGGTATATTGGTCCTTTTGAGGTGCTTGAGAGAGTGGGAGAGGTGGCTTATAGACTTGCTTTGCCACCTAGATTATTAGGTGTTCCTCCAGTGTTTCATGGGTCTATGATCCGAAAATATTATGGTGATTCGTCGCATGTTTTGGACTTCAGCACGGTACAGCTAGACGAGGATTTGACATATGATGTGGACCCGATGGCCATTTTGGACCGGCAAGTTTGGAAGTTGAGGTCGAAGAATATAGCATCAGTGAAAGTTCATTGAAGAGGTTAGCAGGCCGATGAGGCTATTTAGGAGGACGGGCAGGAGATGCAGAGCAGTTATCCACGCCTATTTGAGACTCCCGGTATGATTCTAGAGTCGTACGAGGATGAACGTTTGTTTAAGAAGGGGAGAATGTAATGACCCAGCCAGTCATTTTTTGTATTATAGTCCTATTCACCTGTTTATTGCTTTTTCTGCGTTCATTTGTGGCTATGTGATTTTCCGGAGTGGTTGGTTTTGTTTCGGGGATGTTTTAAAGAGAATTGGGACACTTAGTCCCAAGTTTGGAAGCTTAAGTTAGAAGAGTTGACCAGAGTTTGACCTTTGTGTAAACAACTTCAGAATGGAGTTTGATATTTCTGATAGTTTCGTATGGTGATTTTGGACTTAGGTATATCCAGATGTTGTTTTGGATGCCCATAGCATGATTTGATGGAAAAGTTATAGGTTTGGAAGGTTGGGATGTTTGACAGAGAGTTGAGTTTGTCGATATCGAGTTTGGATTTCTGTATCGGGAGTTGGAGTAGGTTCGTTGTGTCATTTTATGGCTTTTATTAAAAATTTTGGCTCATTCAGAATTGGTTTGATGTGATTCGGCATTAGTTTTAGAAGTTGGAAGTTCATTAAGCTTGAATCGATGTGAAATTCGTGGTTTTGATGTTGTTTGGTATGATTTGAGGCATCGAGTAGGTTCATATTGTGTTTTAGGACTTGTTGGTGTGTTTGGATAGGGTCCCGGGGGCCTCGAGGGTGTTTCGGATGGTATCGAATTGTTACGACCCAAACCTATGGGCCGCAACGGGAAAATGGTACCTTACTCAATCGAGTACCAACATACATATCTTTCTTATCGTACTCTCATTGGCAATGGGCCAAATGGTCCGTCATGGGCTAACCAAAATAAACATAAGGGAATACTCGATATAGGATGACCCAACCTGATATACAAAAAACTTATACATGTGACATACAGGCCTATAAGACTAACATGATCATTTGTAAACTTAGGCCGACAAGGCCATACAAGTATCCGTACACATGACATCTATCTATAAGTCTCTAGGAGTACATAGGTATCACAAAGGTAGGGACTGAGCTGTTAAATCCCATACTTTAATATTAGGATGAGTCGCAGTAATCTGTTTGAGCTTGATGGGATTAAGACCATTCATGAGATTATAGAGGATTTGAGTCATATTATTGTAAGACCCTGTCAATGCTATATTCTCTTCAGTCAATGCTTACACTTAGCACTCTCACTCAACAGGTACCATATAAAAACTGTTGCGGCGTGCAGCCCGATCTATATAGTAACCGATGCGGCGTGCAGCCCGATCCATAATGGTCGAATGCGCTCATAGGGGTGTACATATTTCGGAGGGGCTCCTACAGCCCAATCGCTATATCGCTGCGGCATGCAGCCCAATCCAATATCTCACTGCGGCGTGCAGCCCTGTCCACATATACCTCGTTGCGGCATGCAACCCGATCCACATATACCTCGTTGCGGCATGCAGCCCGATCTATATATATATATATATCATACTGCGGCATGCAGCCCGATCCATCACTATCCTCACAATTCGGCTCTCGACCTGACTCTGTCATCATCCTCACAAGCCACTCGGGAAACAAGTATAAATCACGGGGACTCAGCCCCAAATATCTTTCATTATTTAGAAACAGGATGATAAAACAGAAATAAACAGTCAACATGTATAAATCATGACTGAGATTATATTTTCTATCAAAACAGTGTGAGAATAGTGGTAAAATACCCCTGAGGGTCCAACAGGTCGGCACAAGGCCCCAAACATGACGTACAACCAAAATAGTATAAATCTCTAAAATACGGGATATCATATGATTTCAAATCAAATACACGGCTTAATAGTCGCTACGGGACGGACCAAGTCACATTCCCTACTGGTGCACGCCCACACGCTCGTCACCTAGCATGTGCGTCACCTCATTTATCAAAATAATACGAAATACCGGGGTTTCAGACCCTCAGGTCTAGATTTACAATCGTTACTTACCTCAAACCGGACGAAAATCTACTCCGCAATGCCCTTGCTTCCCGACTCGGCCACAAATCTCCCCGAATCTATCTAAAATCAGTATTATATCATTAATACATGCTAAGGAACAAAGCCCACACAAAAATTATCAACTTAAATCAAAATTCTCGAAATTAGCCAAACTCGACCCCTAGGCCCACATCTCAGCATCCGACGAAACTCACAAAATTCGGCAACCCATTCAACCACAAGTCCAACCATACCAAAATTACTAAATTCCGATAACAATTCGGCCTCCAAATCTTCAAATCTTATTTTCAAATCCCTAGGTCCAAATCCCCAATTTACACCTCAAAAACATGAAATCTAGTCGGATTATTTGATGATAATTCAATATTATGGAGTAGAAATGATCACAAGTGACCTACCTCAAGATTTCCCATGATTTCTTGCTCAAAGAATCGCCCCAAGCCGTTTTCTTTCACCAAAAAATGTTAAAATGGGCTAAAAAAATAGAACAACATTAAAAAACCCAATTCCCGTCGCTAAAAGCTAATTCCTGTCGGTAAAAGTGTGTAATCTGGTCGCTAAAGGTGCGCACCAGATCCTGTTGCACCAGCAATACTTATTGTCAATAAAAAGGATCTAACTCCACCATACGAACTCGGAATTCGATGATTCTTGTTCCTACGAGTCACAAATAATAATACGAACATAGACCTTCAATCGAAACTCAACTCGGAGCTCATTTGCTCAGTGTGATACCCATTTCGCTCGTTAAACAATTCACTAATGTTTCGCGTCAAAAAACCAATCGCGACTTGATGAAATTAGACCAAACTTTCCAGATCACTCCTAGAACTAAAAATGGACCTTTGGATTACATGCTTATGCTCAAAACGACAAAATCTTCCCAAAAACTCTTCCAAAACTAATCCGAGCTTCATGGGACCCCAACCAAGTATACTAACAAGTCCCATAATATGACACAAACTTAGTCGATGCCTCAAATTACATTAAACAATGCTAAAATCGTGAATCACACCCTAATTCTAGCTTAATGAAACTAAGAACTTCCAACTTCTATATTCGATGTCGTAACCTATCAAATCAAGTCCGATTGACCTCAAATTTTGCACACAAGTCACAAATAACACTACGAACCTATTCCAACTTCTGGAATAGACAACTTTCGAAATTTTATTCCGACCCCGATATCAAAATTTCCACTTCTAACCAAGAAATACCAAATTTTCAATTTCGCCAATTCAAACCTAATTCTACCACGGACCTCCAAATCACATTCCGGACGCTCTACCAAGTCCAAAATCACCTAAAGGAGCTAACCAAATCATAAAAATCCAAATCCGAGATCGAATACTAAAAAGTCAAAACTTGGTCAAACCTTTTAAATTTAAAGCTTCAAGCTGAGAATTGTTCTTCCAAATCTATTTCGATTATCCTGAAACCAAAAATGATGTTTTACATAAGTCATAATACATCATACGGGGCTAGCCATGCCCGAGAACTGGTGAGCGAAGTGCAAATGCTCAAAATGACCGGTCGGATCGTTACACTTAAAGGCTTTTTAGACTGAGAATTATTTTGTACAATATATCAAAGGCCTTGACAGCGCATATGTATTCATGTTTTATGACCGATTGTTCATCGATACATTTTTTGCCCACTTATAGTTATACATTACAAGTTGTGGCCCATGATAGTTAGAAGAAAAAATAAGTTACAGAGTGGGTCGCTCGGGCCAGTACAACACCGGGTGCCAGGCATGCCTCCCCAGGTTTGGGGCGTGACATGAGCCCCACCATACCAATCAATACATGTCCTAAGTATACTGACCAAATAAGAAACTCCGGAGTAAAAAGAGCACACCAACATCTTCCGCGGAGCTGATAGCCTACTTGGAGGACTCTCGACTTGTCTATCGGGACGCGCGGACATGAAACACGTGTCTCTAGGAAAAAGGGACATCAGTACAAATAATGTACCGAGTATGTAAGGCATGAAGATATTACATAAGAGACATAGATAAAACATGGAATAAAGAATTCCGACCGTAAGTCTAAATAACTTTGTAAATTCTGAAACATTTATAATGTCATGGACGTGCGTATAAATGTTGTGGCATGCATAAGTATAGGTGTACTTAATATCATCAAGCCTCCGGGGGCATCCCATAATATCATCTCGGCCACTATGGGCAAATCATCAATGTATACCAGCTGGTCAGGTGGTGGTGCGTATATAACACCTTAACCTTTTCCCGTATCCCATATACATATAATATAGATATATACGTGTATATAACGCCATCTAGTCATGGGTCAGTGTAAATGAATGCAATGCATGAGAAGTACGTTAATAAAATTTCTTGGAATGCCATAAGACCATTATGCCTGTCATTAATATCACAAAATTAACTTTATCAACTTACGTATTTTCTGAGACCCATGAGCATACATAGAATAATAAGACATATGGGAATTCAAGAACATAGTCACCTCTAATACTTCTCATTTCGTTTGTATCATGTGGATCATGACAAAAATAAAGAAGGGATAGCCTTAGCATACCTGAACCAATTCACTTGACAATCCCTCTAACATATGTCAACTACGACAACATGTAACAACGAATCAAAGTAGGGAAAAAATCTGTATGATATTCTTGAGAAAGATTGCACCGTACTTCCTTAAAATTGCAAATTCCCGTTGCAATTACGTAGTATAATTTTGTTTGAAAATTTTTCTTATGATTGTTACCTTGCTGAATATTTAATCCATCTGTCATAATGAATTTGACCACAATATTGTATAACTTTTCTTGTTGAAGCTATCCGTCACTTTGAAGATGTAAATATCTTTATTTTTATGAATTAAAGAAGTCTTTTGATAACATTCTTCAACCCAAAGAGATAAGGTGCTCATCTCTTGAAGTGTTGCCACCTTGCAAGGTGATTCAAGAGTCACTTAATGGATTTCCATGTGGATGCCACGTTGGGGATGGTGTTAACGTTAATATTATCCACCATACACCTTAATTACATGGTAATCTCCCAAAAAAAATTAATAATTACCCAATTATCCACATAATTAAGAATTATCTCAAATTACTTAGAATACTACTCACTTTTAACACACTTTATATATCTTGCTATCAAGGTGATTTGGTACCTTGTATGGCACTAGTTCATAAATACGAGGTATTGTAGCTTGGACCGTATTTTATCTCAAAATGTCAAACTTTGATGAAATTCATTTTCTTCGATTCGCTTACCCTCTCACCTTCACGAATTTACTCATTAGTTGTTTGAAATAGCATACTTATAATCTCCAAAATAATCTTGTCCTTGAACGTATGTGTCACGCCCCGAACCTGGGGAGGCATGGCTGGCACCCAATGCCGCATTGGCCCGAGCGAACCACTCCGTAACTCATTTATTTTCTTTGTGACTATCATGGGCCAACATGGCCAGAACTCGTAATGTACAACTTGTAAGTGGGAAACACTGTATCAATAAACTATCGTTCATAAAACATGAATACATATGGGCCGTTAAGGCCTCTGACATACTGTACAAACTGAACATCTGTCTACAAAGCCTCTAAGATTTACTGACATCAAATGGGACAGGGTACCGGCCTACCCATAAGTCTGTAGTAAAACTATGACCCGATGACTCATAGACTTGGTTGCACTCCGAATGAGGTGGAGTCTTACCGATCCTTCATTGAATGTCAATCTCGTCTACTATGAGGGCTCATCAAACTGATTATCTATATCTGCAGGCATGAATGCAGAGTCCCCAACAAAAGGACGTCAGTACGAATAATGTACTGAGTATGTAAGGCAGAACTAAAATGTAATATTAAGTCAATATTAATTAGAGACACATATAATCAACCTATAAGTCTGGATATCTCTGTAAATCATGAAATATTTATAATGTCATGCATAAGCGTACAAATGCCATGTCATGCATAGGTCTGTACGTATATAACATCATTAAGCCTCTGAGGACATCCCATCATATCATCTCGGCCACTGTGGGCAAATCATCAACGTATACCAGTTGATCAGGTGGTGGTGCGTATATAACGCCATAACCTTTCCCATATCCCATATACATATATATACATACATATATAATGCCGTCTGAATCATGGGTCAATGTACATGTATAAATGCATGAAATGCATAAGAAATACGTTAATAAGATTTTCTCAGAATTCCATAAAAATCAACATGCCCTTCGGATGAACATTATCAAATACGTATTTTTCTAGGACCCATGAACAGAAGATAATAATAATTTACATGGGAATCAAGAATATAAACACCCCTAGTATTCCTATGAATAGAGTAATTTATGGAAACTGTGCGTTTGCTCGTTTCTTCAGTATAGTTTGAATCATGCCAAAAAGAAAGAACGGGTAGCCTTTACATACAGGTGCCGATTCAAAAGGTTGTTGGATGATTGAAACAGGGACAAGACCTTATAGAACATATCTTCGAGAAGCATCATGTAGATATAGGAGGATAGGGCAAGAGTTGGCTTGCAGGAACTGAGACCATATGGAGATAATCTCTTATGTGACACTTTCAACATTATCCACAAAACATCCTATCAGCGGAAGTCTAATATTTATGATGTATGCGTGTAACAGGAAGGAGAACCATTTTGGACTCAAAATCAAAAGAAGCTTGCAAATATCGGGAGAATTGAGGAGCTGTATCAGTTACTTCATGGCTTATAGAGGCACAAGATCTCAGTCATAACTCAAATATTTCTATCACAGACTACTTAGGACAGACAATGTTCTCTTTCCTCATATCTCTATACGGACATGCATGGCACTATAAGATTCCGTTTTTGGCACAGAGAGCTGCAACTGCACTATCCTAATAGAGGTTTCAACTACTATAGTATATCATCGTTAGGACAATTCTCCTAATTATGCCACCTAATGAAAATTGACTAAGAGTCACTTCTCCAAGAAGTGGCTTGCTGCCACGTGGGGGTGGGTGGGAAATTAATCTTATCCAACAATTAATTAATTAATTAGGTAATATTCCGCTGTCCGATAATTAAGCAATTACCCACATAATTAAGAATTATCTCAAATTACTTAAAATTCTATTTATTTTTAATATATTTTATATATGCTATCATGGTCATATGGTACCGTGTATGGTACTAGTCCATCAATATCAAGTATTTTAGCTCGAGCCGTATTTTATCCCAAAATGACAAATTTTGGCCAACCTCATTTTCTTCAACTCGTTTACCCTCTCACCTTCACGACTTTACTTATCACTTGTTATAAATATCATAAATACTTATAACTTCAAAAAAATAGTCTTGTCCTCATCTTAAAGTACTACTATTACAATATTAAAATAATAAATTATGGTACCATATAAAATCACTACATATACTATTATTTTGTTAAAACATCCATTTGACTTTCTAGTAAAATCTAGTGCTAAAAAAAGCAGTGAACACGTGAGAGTATAAAGTCATTCTTTTCTTTCCTCATCCGCAAGATGCTACACTTCCAAGATTTTAGCTTCAAAATTAGTTTGAAATGTATTTGCGAGGATCGTTTTTTGAAATACGCGATGTTAATCTGGTTGTTGCATAGCCATGAAGCTAGAATATGCATCCACAATCATACTCTCTGCATTTTATGATGCACATATTTTCCTTAATCTCTCAATTGCAATGCTACTAGTCAAAATAATTTTTGACATAGAAACTATTCTCCAATCACTTCTTTAAAAGTTTCAAGTATTTCTTCCATGCATTTGAACATCAAGAAGAAAGATCTCATTCTTTTACCTTTGAACATCAGCAGCTACATGTGTGTCCAAGGAAAATAAAAATAATGTATACATACACTAACATAATATCTAACGATATAAAGGTTGTTAACTTACTGGGTCTCATAATAATAATGTCTTAACCCCTCTATAACCTCCTAATAGACATAATCCCTTCGAACTCATGTGGATTTACTATGACACATCTTAATGCTAAGGTACGCGATGTAATAGTATGTCAATTATCTTATGATAAATTTAACATACAATACTACAGGGTATAACATCATCGTAATATAATATTGTGGTGCATAACATCGATGTTATACTGCGGGGCGTAACATCATTCCCCCCTTTGGAACATTCGTCGTCGAATGTTGACTAATGCATTTATTGGTCTCATAACTAGATGGCTCTTACGAATTGTTTTAATACTGTCCTTGCCATTTAGACAATTGTTATGTGAATAAATCCAACGTTTGGGGCATTTCCATATTTAGGTCTCTTTCTCACACCACGACCTGTGGTCGGAATTCTTCCAATCTCGTAATTGTTGCTACCTTTGGTCATGCAGGTTGTACGACCTTTTCCTTGTAAGTGCGCCTATGCAATTCTTCTCTCCTTTTTCATCCAGCTTTTAGCCAATCTCCAAGCCTTACTTTGCAAACATATACAGAGCTTGACAGGATGTCCCTCTGGACATCTATAGGTATACTGAAGTTTTTTGCTCGGTACTTATTTGAACTTACGAATATTGCTATATGTTACTTCATAGACCTGGATATCCATCCGTGTGATTTTACTGAAACTAGGTAGGTCATACTATACCATAACTCTTACTTTGATTTATCATTACCGAGGTCTGCTACCAAACTCCAGGTTACTCTCATTGCTTATCCTATATGTATAAATCTAAGTCCTTCAATGCTTCCTCATTACTGTTCATCTTTAGAATGACTTCCTAATCTCACCTCATGCTTTGTAACTCTTATCCATCATTTGTTGATTCACCTCAATGTTGATCTACAGTTTACCACTGATAACTTGAAACCTCCCTTCAACTTTCTTTCACCATAGATTTCCTTATGTTATTCTAGAACATCAAGCGAGACATTACATCGTCTCTAACTCTTCTTTACTCTCTTAATTAGACCTCTCAGTACCTAGAAATCATAGGCTGGAAGATATGCCACTAACGACGCCACTATCATTTCTGGATACTGAATCTCGACGCTTCTAGCCTTCTATCTGAAGTATGGATTATTCACAATTTTCTGCACCTGAGTATCTCGTACGTTGTTCACCTTTACCTTACTTACCTTAAAATATCACTTCACCTATTCTAATCCTTTCATAACCTCCCTTCCACATAGGTATAATTCACCTCCACAACTTGAAGCTCTATTGTAATACACGCACCTCTGGTGCATACACAATCTGGTGGGAGCTTTATACTAACTTCTTATTAGGATGGTACTCTTCTAATTGGATTTATCGTATAGCCGTTGTAGAATATGCTTGTTGTGCTACCTCTCTTGTACCTATGATATTGAGAGTGATTCTGCAATGTTCTCAATCACGATTTCTATAATTTTCTTGATCCAATAATCAGAATCCTGATTTACTTAGTTGATGTAATTCTTTAGTTTTCTCTTCCCTGTGATCAGCCTTTATGTAGGCTTAAGTTATCTTACGATATGCAGCATATGGTATTACTTTAGCCTTTCATGGACGTTATGGAATATCCGTGATACCGTCATCTAACAATTTAATCCTTTTCTATGACCCTGGCTCAACTCTTTCTTGGGTTATTTCCTTTGTCTTAACTTACGTCTCGTACTGGCTCCTTATTCATCAATAACATCTCCGGCAGGAACCCCTACTTCCTCTCCTTGACGTCATATTTGCATAATGTTCTGGAATCGTAAAATATCTGTAGGATTTGAATAAGTGCAATCTCATCCCTTGTTCATCTTTATCGCATTCTTCTTTTACCATTCCATAGTTACTACAACAATAACAACAAACCTAGTATGATCCCAACTGGTGGGGTTTGAGGAGGGTAGTCTGTACGCAGACCTTACCCTTACCTAATGCAAGTAGAGAGGTTGTTTCCAATAGACCCTCGGCTCAGGAATGGCAAGAAGAAGAAAAGAAAAGCAAGAAAGGAAAAAAGAAGGAAGGGACAAGAAAAAAGGAGAGATAAAAGATAAGTAGTACCAAATAATAGCAACGGGGAATACAATACCTCAGGCGAACAAAACCACATAACGTAATAAAAATCTAAGAACTTGAGTGGACATGCATACTACTAAGACTACCGATGAACAACTAAAACCTACCCACTAACCTTCTACCTTAATCCTCGACCTCCACACCATTCCATAGTTTTTAGAATCACATAATTCTGTCTTTATATCACATCAATCCATATTCCCCCCTTTAGGGGAGTACTAAGATTTAGTTCTATGGCGATCTACCAATAAATGTTTTACCACTTCATCTTTGGCATCTTTTCACATCATCGATAGCCCTTACTCCCCTTGCGGTAATCCTTGTACTAAGGATAACAAATTTCCTTAGTTACGAGGGTGACACATAGTATAACTAGCACACATAGTTCCTTAAGCTTAACTTTGCTCACATTCACTTTTTAGGGAAGCGTCTTCCTGAATGACCATTCTCCTAATTTCTCATGAATCTTCTTCTGTTATTCATTCTATTATCGCCGGAACGCAAATATGAAATGCTCATAATGTCGACCATTATCAAACCACTCAATCTCTAACTCATGTTTAGTTTATCTTGTTCATCGATCCATACTGGTTTCTATTACTCTGGGGTCTAACATTTTCCTTCTGATAATCACGTAAGAGTCACGGACTTATTTCTAGAAATGAGGATGTGACTTTATGACCTATACTCTTTTGTTGCCTCAAAGCCTGTCACCTCTCGTCTTTTCCTACCCTTGACTATAGACTTTGTAATAGTGTCATTTGATCTACCGTGGTCATCCATGTATCACACCTCACTCATAATGCATCATTAACTCTCTTCTTATATCCCTACTGTGGTCATCCATGTATCACACCTTACTTATAGCTGTACTATTTTAGAGTGCACCATCTAGATGTCTCACAAGGAGATCTATTAGCACATTTTGCAATATCCTTCGCAAATGTCAACTACCACAAATAATCCATCCACCATTTTGGGTCACTCTAACTCCAGCCGGATCCTGATATCTGCCGTTCTCTTATACAACTTTTATTAGCTTCCGTAGGGTATAAATAAGATGGGTGTGACCAATTGTACATACCTTTGTTACAATTGAAGGTAACTAAAAAATGCTTATATTTCTCTGCTTGAATTGTAAATATTGTTAATCTTCCTTAACTGGGTACCTCGTATCCTTATTCATCTTGCTTCTTTTACTTGCTGAAACTTGTGCCTACCTTCTAATTATCTCATTGCTTTTCACCATATGGGTGGATAGATATTCTTGTCTTAAAGCTCCTTATTAAGAACCTTTCATGTCTTAGTACACACATGTTCTACTGAAGATCTCACATTTATTCATCATAAGCACGATGCAAAATCGAGTTCCTCTAACTCAACTCTTCCACAACCACATGTAATCTCTTACCAACTATCTTTTGGATGTAGGTATCGTCTTATTACGAATAAGATAGAGTTTAGGAGTTTGAATTCTTATAACTGAGCTCTATCACATGATCTAAAGTAAGAAGAAAGAGTGACAGTCCTAAATGCCCTATAACCTCCTACTTATAGGTGTGGTGCACAACACACCCATAAACAAGACTCTACTAGACACGACTTGTATACTCCCTAGGACAAAACTGCTCTGATACCACTTGTGTCACGACCCAAATCTATGGGTTGTAACGGGAACCCGGTACCTTACTCAACCAAGTACCAACATACATATTTTTCTTATCGTACTCTCATTGGCAAATGGTCTAAACGGGCCGTCATGGGCTAACCAGAATAAACATAAGAGAATACTCAATATAGGACAACCCAACGTGATATAAAATTTATACATGTGACATACGGGCCTATAAGGAAAACATGATCATTTGTAAACTCAAAACATAGGTGGGCAAAGGCCATACAAGTATCTGTATACACGACATCTGTCTACAAGCCTCTAGGAGTACATATGTATCACAAAGGTCGGGACTCAGCCCCACCATACCAATCAATACATGTTCTAATTATACTGACCAAATAAGTAACTCCGGAGCAAATGGAGCGCACCAACATCTTCCACTGAGCTGATAGCATACTTGGAGGACTCTCGACTTTTCTATCGGGACCCGTGGGCATGAAACTCAACGTCCCTAGGCAAAAGGGACATCAATACAAATAATGTACTGAGTATGTAAGGCATGAAGGTCAATACATAAGAGACATAGATGAAACATGGAATAAGGAATTCCGCCTGTAAGTCTAAATAACATTGTAAATTTTGAAACATTTATAATGTCATGGACGTGCGTATAAATGTTGTGTCATGCATAGGTATATGTGTACTTAACATCATCAAGCCTCCGAGGGCGTCTCATCATATCATCTCGGCCATTGTTGGCAAATCATCAATGTATACAAGCTGATCAGGTGGTGGTACGTATATAACGCCGTAATCTTTTCCCATATCCCATATAATATAGATATATACGCGTATATAATGCCATCTGGTCGTGGGTCAATGTAAATGAATGGAATGTCATAAGACCATTATGCCTTTGATTAATATCATGAAATAAACTTTATCAACTTACGTATTTTCGGAGACCCATGAACAGACGATAGAATAATAAGACATATGTGAATTCAAGAACATAGGCGCCTCTAATACTTCTATGAATAGATTCATTTATGGAAGTTGTGAATTTTCTCGTTCCGTTTGTATCGTATGGATCATGCCAAAAAGAAAGAAGGTGATAACAACACGATAGAAAGTTAAAGATAGATTGAATTCAAGAAACTTTTTCTTGAATTCAAGAAGTTTATTCTTGAATTTGAATCCTAACAACAACAATTAGCTAGCAAATAACTAATCGCCTTTGGTAGAGAATTAAAAACGAGAAATAGATTATGAAACTGACCCTTTAGAATAACAAGAACAACAATAAGCCTAAACTTATCACCTTTCTTGATTACCTAGAAGTGATCTAACATTTCGAAAAGGGTTTAATCTTACCAGCTTAAATTCAGTCTTGAAGGTTGAAGAATAAATCCAAGAGTAGCCACACGCAAGAGTGCAAGAAAAATCTCATAATTTTTATTGATAATAATCTAAGTCTAAAAGAAAGAATATACCCCTTTATATAGGGAGGGGGTCACGAAATTCTACCTAAAATTTAAGGAAATAAAGTCCTAAACTACTTTGACAACAAGTCCAACTACCATAAGAAAAGGTAAAACTCTAGGAAATAAAAACCAAGTCAATATTGGAAAGTAATTCCAATAATCTTCGGAAAATAAAAACAAAACCTTAACTATGTCTTGGCCGCCCTTCCTTGAGCTGATTTATGGTGATTTAGACGCCTAATTTAGGCCCTCTTTGACTGGTGCTTGGACCCTAATCTACCTCCTCTTGGATTTGGACTTGGACCATGAAATGAGTGTAGCACTTAGCTAAATCATCTCCATAATTCTTGAGTTTTTCTTCCACCATTAGTGCCTTCTTGATCTCCCATTGAAGCCCAACAATCTTGACTTGCTTCTCCTTAGCTTGAGACCTTGTGAATGGCCTTCTTGGTGCTTCTAAAGCTTTATCCTTGTCCGTTGAGATATCATTCCCCTCCTCTTGAAAAGAATTCATCCTCGAATTTGAACCTACATCAAACAATGATACGTTAGCAACATTGAAAGTAGCACTTACTTGAAACTCACCTGGAAGGTCCAATTTATAAGTATTATCTCCAATTCATTCAAGTAACTTTAAATGGCCCATCTCCTCTATGGTGCAATTTTGTCTTCCTTTTTGGAGGAAATATCTCCTTCCTCATATGAACCCAAACAAAATCACCTAGCTCAAAGATGACTAGTTTTCGACCTTTATTTCTTCGTAAGTTGTTTGCTCATTCTTCCTCTCAATTGCGAGTCTGGTATGCTCATGAATAGTCTTCATCAAATCAGCTTTCTATTTCCCATCAAGACTAACCATCTCATTAGTAAGCAAAGGCAATAAGTCAAGGGGGTTAAAGCCATAAATAACTTCAAAAGGAGAATAACCAGTAGATGAATGAACAGTTCGATTGTAAGCAAATTCTACCATAGGCAAGTGATCCTGCCAAGAAGTTAATTTTCCTTTTAGAACAGCCCTTAGCATATTTCCCAAGGTTCTATTTAATACCTCGGTTTGTCCATCAGTTTGTGGATGACAAGAAGTAGAAAACAACAATTTTGTTCCCAATTTTTCCCAAAGAACACGCCAAAAGTGGCTTAGAAACATAGCATCCCTATCACTAACAATAGTTCGAGGTATACCATGCAATTTAACAACTTCTCTAACAAATAAATCAGCAACATGAGAAGCATCATTAGTCTTTAAACAAGTAATAAAATGAGCCATTTTTGAGAACCTATCTACCACAACAAAGATGTTATCCTTACTATACCTTGTTCTAGGCAATCCTAATACAAAGTCCATAGAAATATCAATCCAAGGTGAAATAGGAACAGGTAATGGCATGTATAAACCATGGGGAAACACTTTAGATTTAGCTTGTTTGCATTCAAGACATTGAGCACAAAATCATTCAACATTTTTCTCATATTAGGCCAAAAGAAATTTTTTAGCAAGGATGTCAGGTGTTTTAGGCACACCAAAGTGTCCCATAAGCCCCCCACAATGTGCTTCCCTCACAAAAACTTCTCACAAAGAACAATTAGGGACACAAAGCTTATTCTCTTTAAAAAGAAACCCATCTTTCAGATTATACTTCTCAAAAGGCCCATTAAAACATGCCGAAAATGCTACATCAAAATCAGAATCATCAACATATAAATCCTTAATATGATCAAATCCCATTAATTTAGAAGTAAGAGTAGAAACAAGAGCGTACATTCTTGAAAGAGCTTCAACAACTGTATTGTCTTTACCTTGCTTCTAGTTAATCACATAAGGGAATGTCTCAATGAATTTAACCCATTTGGCATGTCTTCTACTAAGTTTACCCTGGCTTTTCAAGTATCTTAAAGACTCATGGTCAGTCTTTATCACAAACTCCTTTGGCCACAAATAACGCTTCCATGTAGCAAGAGCCCTTACCAAGGCATACAATTCTTTATCATAAGTAGAATAATTCAATGCATCCCCATTCAACTTCTCACTAAAATAAGCGATTGGTTTATAATCTTGCATTAAAACAACCCCAATACCTCTACCAGATGTATCATATTCAATTTCAAAGGACTTATTAAAATCAGGTAATTGTAACAAGGGAGAAGAACACACTTTATCCTTCAAAATATTAAATGCATACTCTTGTTCTTTTCCCCAATTAAAGACCTTATCCTTCTTAATAACTTCAGTTAAAGGTGCAGCAATTGAACTAAAATCTCTAACAAATCTCCTATAAAAGCTGGCAAGTCCATGAAAACTTCTAACTTCAGTAATGCTCCTAGGTGTAAGACAACCTTTAATCGCTTTGATTTTATCTTCATCTACCTCAACACGTCTAGAACTCACAAAAAAACCCAAGAAAACTACCTTATCTACACAAAAAGTGCACTTGGATAAATTTGCATACAATTGTTGCTCCCTAAGCACATTACAAACTTGTTTCAAATGTTCGACATGCTCTTCTAAAGATTTTGAAAAAATCAGAATATCATAAAAATAAACGACCACAAATTTTCCATGAAAATCCTTAAAGATATGGTTCATTAACCTTATGAATGTACTAGGTGCATTAGTTAACCGAAACGACATCACTAACAATTCATACAATCCATATTTAGTTTTAAAGGTAGTTTTCCACTCATCTCCAGGATTCATTCTAATTTGGTGATATCAACTCATCAAATCAATTTTAGAGAATATTTGAGAACCATACAATTGGTCAAGCATATCATCTAAACGAACAATAGGATGACGATACTTTACTGTTATTTTATTAATGGCGCGGCAGTCCATGCACATCCTCCAAGTTCCATCCTTCTTTGGCACCAAAAGCACGGGCACCGAACAGGGGCTTATGCTTTCTCTTACAAATCCCTTATCAAGCAGCTCCTCTACTTGTCTTTGTAATTCTTTTGTTTCTTTTGGATTGCTCCTATAAGCAGGCCTATTAGGAATTTGTGATCCTGGCACAAAATCAATTTGATGCTCTATTCCTCTTAAAGGTGGTAAACCTTTAGGAAGATCCTCAGGAAAAACATCTTCAAAACCCTGCAAAATATTAGAAATAACACTAGGCAAAGGGGATGTTAATGAATCATTATTAAAAAGAACTTCCTTATAAGTGAGCAAGATAATAGGCAGCTGCTCTTTTTTTGCAATTAAACACTCTTTGGCTTTTGCAAGGCTCACTTTTTTTTCAATATTAGCCTCTTTCCTCTCACCAATGCTCTCTTTTCTTTCACTCTTCCCCACCTTTTCCTTTCTCTCCTTGCTGCGCTCTCTCCTCTCACACCTCACTTTTTCTTTCCTTTCAGTCTCTTGTTTTGATCCCTACCCTTGTTTCGCCATTGATTCTTTCATCTTTTTTTATCTTCATACACTTGGGAAGGAGTTAAAGGTGCAAGAATGTATTTCTTGCCATTATGCTTAAGAGAGTATCTATTTTTCCTCCCATCGTGAAAAGCACTCCTATCATATTGCCATGGGCGCCCCAATATGATTTGACAAGCTTGCATGGGTACCATATCACATAGAATTTCGTCAGTGTACCTTCCAATCTTAAAGGAAACCATGCATTGCTTATTCACCTTTACCTCTCCACTATCATTGAACCATTGCAACCTATAAGGTTTAGGGTGCTTCGTCCATTCCAACCCTAACTTTTCCACCATGTATGCACTCACAACATTAGCACAACTCCCATTATCAATTATCATAGAACAAATTTTATATTTAATCTCACACCGGGCATGGAATCTGTTTTCCCTTTGTTCTTCATTAGAGTGACCCAAATTAATATGCATAAGCCTCCTAAACACAAAATTCACCCCACTATCAATGTACTCCATCTCTTCTCGTTCTTCACCCTCTACAAAGTTTTCTTCTTGTGCTTCACTTGGTTAACTTTTTTCACTCTCATATCCCCCATCCACTTTGATTAGAATGTTTCTTCTACTTGGGCATTCATAAGACTTATGCCCTCTCCCTTGACACTTGAGACATTGAATAGAAGAAGTAGAAGTAGAAGTTTTTTGCATAAAAGGCTTACCCCCATCCCTAGATTCTACGTTGCTCCTGCCCTTATCGTCATGAAATTTAAGAGTAGGTGCCTCCTCTGATTTTGTCCATTGCTTCTTTGGAATAGCAGTTGCTGTCTTCTCCATGAGCTAGATTGTTGTCTCCTTTTGTTTTGTCTTTCTACCTTTACA
The DNA here is from genome assembly GCA_005239525.1 of Nicotiana knightiana. Lineage (NCBI taxonomy): Eukaryota > Viridiplantae > Streptophyta > Magnoliopsida > Solanales > Solanaceae > Nicotiana > Nicotiana knightiana. The sequence continues at coordinate 149,733 of ML374849.1, forward strand.
GCTAATTCAACTAACTCATCTAAAGTTACATATTGTTGTAATTCGACTACATCAACTATTTCCTTATTTAAACCATTCAAAAACCTAGCCATCGTAGCCTCCTCTTCCTCCATACAATTAGCTTGGATCATAGCCATATCCATAGCCTTAAAGTACTCATCTACAGACATGGACCCTTGCCTCAAAGTTTGAAGACGTTGGTGTAGATCTCTTTGAAAGTGTGATGGCACAAATCTTTTTCTCATTACCCTTTTCATCTCATCCCACGTAGCAACGAGTCTTGTCCTTCTTGCAGATGTCCCTAGAAATATTTTTCCACCAGATTGCCGCATAGTCAGAAAACTCAACAGTAACAAGTTTAACCTTCTTACCCTCAGAATAGTTATGGCAGTCAAAGATGGCTTCAACTTTTCTCTCCTAATCAAGGTACAAGTCTGGATCCCTTGATCCCTTGAAAAATGGCATCTTCATCTTTATACTACTCATATTATCAACCTCTAGTCTTCCTCTTTGTCCCCTCCTATCTCTTCCTACCCTCTCAAAATCAGTATCATAATTAAAATCGTTGATAGGGTTTTCTTGATTTACAATAGGAGCAGGGGGTACATTTCTCCTAGCTTGGGGTCTAGCATTATTTCCCCTACGAAGTTCAGCTATTGTAATATTTTTCTCAGCAATGGTGTCCCTCATCTCTTGGAATTGCAAATTCCACCTTTCAAATTTTTGGTGCATAGCTTGCAAGGTGAAATCATTCCTTCCTTTGATTTCGTCTTCTTGAAGAACCCTTTGTTCATCATCACTACCTGTGCGAGACATCTTGAACAGAGCGAATGTTCTCAACTCTCTTGCCTTTTTTCACTCACTGCAACTCTTGGTCGTTACTCTTTAGATTTATTAATAAACCTTAATAGAGTCACAACCCTTAGTGATAAGAATATGAATTTTAGAAAAAAAGAAAAGGAATGACCAAACCTAGGAAGAATAGGAATTGGTTAGTAGAAGAAAAAAAAAGGAAAGAAATCTAGGAAACCCCAAACCCATAAGAATAAGGAAAGAAGTTTCCTTAATATTCAAGAACAAGGATCACCTCTTCTTGTTTCCTTTCTTGACTTGGAAAACAAATAATACTTGAATTCTAAAATAGTAATGTGCTAAGACTTTTTTTTTTGGGCTGATTTTCGTTTTTTTCGTTATTTTATTTTATTTGCTCAAGAACCTCCCAAGATTATCAAGATTGAAATATTGATTAGCCTATGCTCTGATACCACTTGATAACAACACGATAGGGGTCAAAGAATTAATAAAGAAAAATTCAAGAAACGTGCGGAAGCTAAAAGAAAATAAAGAAACAAAAAAAGACGGAAAATTAAAGATAGATTGAATTAAAGAAAGAGTTTCTTGAATTCAAAAAATATATTCTTGAAGTTGAATCCTAACAACAACAATTAGCTAACGAAGAACTAATCGCCTTTGGTAGACAATTAAAAACAAGAAATAGATTGTGAAACCCGACCCTTTAGAATAACAAGAACAACAATAAGCCTAAACTTATCAACTTTCTTGAATACCTAGAAGTGATCTAATATTTCAAAAAGGGTTTAATCTTACTACCTTAAATTGAGCCTTGAAGGTTGAAGAATAAATCCAAGAGCAGCCACACACAAGAGTGCAAGAAAAATCTCACAATTTTTATTGATAATAATCTAAGTCTAAAAGCAAGAAGATACCCCTTTATATAGGGAGGGGGTCACTAAATTCTATCTAAACTTTAAGGAAATAAAGTCCTAAACTACTTTGGACAACAAGTCCAACTACCATAAGAAAAGGTAAAACTCTAGGAAATAAAAATCAAGTCAATCTTGGAAAGTAATTCCAATAATCTTAGGAAAATAAAAACAAAACCTTAACTACATAGGAAAGCATCAAATATTTCCTAACAAATTAGGAAATAAAATAAGGAAATTTAAATCCTTGTCCTATGTCTTGGCCGCCCCTCCTTGAGCTGATTTATGGTGATTTAGACGCCTAATTTAGGCCCTCTTTGACTGGTGCTTGGACCCCAATCTACCTCTTCTTGGATTTGAAATTGGACCATGAAATGAGTGTAGAACTTAGCTAAATCATCTCCATAATTCTTTATTTGTTCTTCCACCATTAGTGCCTTCTTGATCTCCCATTGAAGCCCAACAATCTTGTCTTGCTTCTCCTTAGCTTGAGACCTTGTGAATGGCCTTCTTGGTGCTTCTAAATGATACTTTACCTTTGAACTATCAGAAGGGATAGCATTAACATACCTGAACCAATTCACTTGACAATCCCTCTAACACACATCAATTGCGACAACACGTAACGACGAATCGAAGTAGGGGAAAAATCTGTATGATATTCTTGAAAAATATTGCACTGTACTCTCTTAGAATCAAAAAATCACGTTGCTATTACAAAATATAATTTTGTATGAAATTTTTTCTTAAGATTGTTACCTTGCTGAATTTTTAATCCATCTCTCTGAATGAATTTGATCACAATATTGTATAACTTTGCTTGTTGAAGCTATCAGTCATTTGAAGATGTAAATGTCTTCATTTTTGTGAATTAAAGAAGTCTTTTGATAACATTCTTCAGCCCAAAGAGATAAGGTGCTCATCTCTTGAAGTGTTGGGGATGGTGTTACCCGTAACATTATCCACCAAAGACCTTAATTACATGGTAATCTCCCACAAAAAATCAATAATTACCTAATTATTCACATAATTAAGAATTATCTCAAATTACTTATAACACTACTCGCCTTTAACACACTTTATACATCTTGCTATCATGGTCATGTGGTACCTTGTATGACACTAGTCCATAAATACGGGGTATTTTAGCTTGGATCGTATTTTATCTCAAAATGTCAAACTTTGACGAAATTCATTTTCTTCAATTCGCTTACCCTCTCACTTTCACGAATTTACTCATCACGTATTTGATATAGCATAATATTTATAATCTCCAAATAATCTTGTCCTAATAATATTTATATAGGGTATAACATCATCATAATATAATAATGTGGAGCCTAACATCGACGTAATACTGCGGGGCATAACACGAATCATTTTTGGAATTGGTGTGCTTTCTGAAACTTTTGCCTTATGGTGATTTCGCACTTGCAGCGAGTATGGCTGCAAATGCGGAATGCGCAGATGCAAAGAGAGGTGAAGGCTGGTGATGATCGCATGTGTGGAGGTTGATCGCATCTGCGAGTCCACTGATGCAGATAAGGGGTCGCAGCATCGAGATATGGTTGGCTAAGCTTGAACCGCAAATGTGGAAGTCTTCCGCAGGTGCGGACCTGCTGAAGCAGGGATTGGACCGCACAAGTGGTTGGTCTAGAACTAAGTGAAAGCGCACATATGTTGTACCACAAAATCGTACATCGGAGCGCATAAGCAGAATCACTGGCAGGATATTAAAATCGAAGGGTTAATTTTTTCTCATTTTTGGAATTGTGGAACTCAATCTAAGGAGATGTTTGACGTATTTCTCATCTGAATTGAAGAGATAAGTGATGTTTATTCGATTTTGGTATTAGATATTAGCTACCCATTGATTATTACGCCTAACTTTAATGAATTTAAGATGGAATTTTGGGTTTGAGGGTTAATTTGTAGTTGGAATTGGATGATTTTGGTATGGGTCGAGTCGAAAATAATGGATGTACGGAATTTTTGAATTTTATCGGGTTCAGAGGCGCGAGTTCGAGGTTGACTTTTTAACTTGAGTTAACTATCTTAGCTTTATCTTTTGGAATCACTTTTTATGGCCTTTATTGATGGTATTGTGTTACTTTGACTAGATTTGGATCGTCCGGAGGTCGATACGTGCGGTAAGGGCTTGTTAGAGGAGTGATTTGGCTTGCTTGAGGTAAGTATCTTACCTAAACATGGTTGAGGCACTAGTTGCCTGAATTATTCGTGATAGCTATGTGCTTGGGGTAGTGATTAGGCTAGTGACATGCCTTGAATTGATTGCCAAGCTTCAAGTTGTGATGTTTCTCCTATTTGTACCCCTCTGTGAGATATTTGTACCACATCTGATATTTCATTTCCGACTAAACCTGATAAACTGCTATCCTATGATGAAATTGTCTGTACTAGCTTTGATATCACACATTTCACATGCCTACACTATAGCATGTTATTTATTCCAGTATAGGAGTATGAAACTTAATAATCATTGATCATGTACATATTCACGTATATTTGCGTTCTCTATGTTATGAGCCAGACTTGTAGCATGTGACCATTCCGGGTGGATTGTGATTGTTTGCCCGTGAGTTGTCCGTGTTGTTGATATTATTGGCACATGATTTATCTGTGCAACACGTGAGTTGTGTGTGTGGATCGAGATATTGATATTATAAGCACGTGACTTGTCCGTATCAGTGCCGTTGATATTATTAGCACGTGAATTGTCTGTGTAACACGTGAGTTGTCCATTCAGTGTGTGGATAAGGATCCATCCCCCTAGGGTCACCCTCTCACGTTTCTCTCTTGATGGTGTACATGCGTTATTGAGGAAAGCTAATCAGTGATTTGGTATGGGTATGGAAAGGTTGAGGAAAATCTGGCCAGCGATTATTTTTGATTTGCAGTTCATCTTTACTTGTAATTTCCATGGTTTATTATTTAATTTATCTGCATATAATCTTATATGTTGCACCTTTGACCGAACAGAGATTTTGAGTAATTGTGCATTCACACAGAGTTTGTTACGCCCTGACCTCGGGGAGCGCGACCATCGCTCAACCGAGCAACCCCGGTCGAGCAAGCCCGCACAATGTCGTCTACCCAATTCACCCATGAATCGATAATTTTCATTAATTAGACAGTAAGATGTCATATGAATAACACCAGTTCATTTCCATTATTTATGACATTAAAAGTCTCCAAAATAGTACAATATACATTCGTAGTTGAGGTGGAACATATGATACAATTACAACAATTTTAGTTTAAACTTCCCAAAACGAGATACAACCCACACTATAACTACACTGCCTCTAACAGAACCAAAAGAGTGCTACTATAGTGTCGGCACCCTACTATACCTCAAAATACCATGTACAAAGGACAAGAAATAGAGGACCCCAATATGAAGTGGGGTTCACAAAGTCAGCCAAGGAGAGGGTGTGCTGCTATCACAGATCAACACCACGTGCTATGGAACCACCTACATCAATTAAAGACGCACCTCCCCCAGCAAAAGGGACATTAGTACATATGGAATAGTACTAGTATGTAAAAGTAAACACCCTCTATATAGAACGAGCAACCATAAATGAATAATGAAACATGAAATCAATAAGAGACTCGAATAGTATCAAGGTGTCAAGTTAAGGGAAAGGTAAATTTCAAGTAAGTTTCAATCTTTTTAAGTTAGGAAATCTTTAGCACCGATACACCATCGTGTTTTTAGCATGGAGTTCGATCTCAGCCTGACTGGCTAAGCCGTCTCACCCTGAGACATCCATTCACAACACCACCATGTGCGTGACATGGTGTCTGATCTCAGCCCGATTGGCTAAGTCGTCTCATCACAATACCGTGTGGGTCGACATCACATCACATCTCTCTAGTAATAATATCATCCCATTTAAGGGGAAACATCTCAACACATCAATCTCATCCCATTTAAGGGGAAATAACCTCATCATATTAACACAGGGATTTACCCCTTAATCACTCCTACACCGGCACATGTAGTTTCAGGGTTAGGTTATCCAGACCTACCATTCCTCGATGACTAAACGATACTCCCAAAACATTATTTAAAAGAATTTACCACTCATTTCATAATCTTTTACATGCCTCGTTGTTCCATTTGCACTAATGGACCCTGATGTAATGTCATTCTTTGCACGTTGGTCGTATTTCATATTTCATTCTTACAATTTCACTTCCAAGCATCATCACGGATCATCAACAAAAAACATATCTATTCAAGATTTTAAGTTCATATTTGAGCAATTAAGGGTCGTAGGAACATGTGATTTCTTATACAATTCGACAAGATAGCTTTCATTAGAATCACATTTTTAAGTCATAACATAGTAACACACAACCCATACTTAAATTGCATTCTCATATAGTAACACAACATAACAAGAACATTTGGAATACATATTAACCACACATATCTTTTGACACTAGGCTTGTTCGGAAGAATCACATGCAAGGACATTGCGGGGTTCAATTCTAAAAGAGGAGTTTAGCCAACATACCTTGCTTTGAGATTTCCATAATTCACTACACAGTTCTGAAAATCCTAGCAACTTTGATCTATTTAGGGACATGATGAAATGAACCACATTTAGGAAGATATTCATGGGTTCGTCTCACTTAAGCTTTTTATCAAGCACTAGGTGTGAATTAAGGTTTTAAGCTCCTACTATGGTGGATTCCTTCATCCCACTACCCAAAGTATACCCAATTGTGCTCAACAATATTCCCATAACCCATGATAGTGCATGCATGTATACTGAACAACTCCCACACCCAAGAATTCCTTTTCTCATTACTTAATTTTTCGTAAAATCACGAAATTTAGGGCTAGGGAGTAGAATCTTACCTCTAGGAAGAGACCTAGAAAGAATTGATGGACAATAAGCTTAGGAACTTCCCCTCTCACTCTATGGCACTTCATCTCTCTAGAAATATCAGATTTTTGCTTCAAAAGTTGCCTTTTACATCTATATATCGAAATAGGGTTAGGTTAAAAATATTAGGAAAATGAAGCCCCGATGCGGATTTATAATCGCATATGCAACCACATAACGCTTCTGCAATCCGCAAACTGGACCACATAATGGCCCTCCAGAACTGGGCATTTCTTCTTCACTTTTGCAACAGCTCTGTGGTCCGAAGACCAATTCTGCGGTCGCATAATGTGTCGTAGAACTCCCCTCTGGAAATTTTTATGTCGGAGTTGTGATGGATTGTGCGGCCCGCAAAATGATTATGTGGCAGCATAATGGACAGCATAATGGTCCTAAAATTAGCTCAAGTTTCTGCTTCATTCTATGGTTTGCAAATCAGTGGACAATTTTAATACATACATATTTTAATTATTGAATGTTATGTGCATTCTTTATTTTTTTGGTAAGTATGTCGAGTAGACAAGAGGTTGGCCCTCTCACACGGGCAACTGCCTCCTTATCTTAGTGATATGAGGAGATGAGACATGATTTTAAGCAAAATTATCATAAGGGTAATTTGAGAGCTATTCGCTTAAAATTAGAATGTTGCTTAAACAATGACATAAGGCCATTAGGGTGGAAAACGTTCACCTAGTCTACTTTGTGAGCCAGATATGAGTTAAAAATGGTATTGTAGATCAAAGAACTCAAATTTAGATACTTATGGTGTCTAAATATCATCTGTACAACATTCTTTAAATAGTTAAAGAGAGAAAAAACCTAATTTTCTCTTCTCTAGCACCGTCATCCTCTTTGCTCGAGCACAAAGCTCCATTGTTCTTCATTTTAGGATTTTAGAAAGAGAGAAGACTAATTTCTCATCTTCCTCTTTGCCAATTCGCCGCCGTCACCATTACAACTTTTGTAAATGAAGTGAAACCTTTGGTTCTTCTTCTTTTCTTTGCCATGGAAATGGAGCACCAAGCTCTATTTTTATTTATTTATTAGATATTCAGAGAGAACAGAAGCCATGACGGTAACTACTAGCAGCGGCAGAAAAATTTCAGGTGCGACAGGAACGGGTTGATCGGAAAAAGATTATAACATGTGAAATCGCTTGATAGATCTGGAGAAAAACCCAAAAAAAAGGACTGATCCTTTTCTTTTTTTGTTTTTTTTCCAGTTTCGAATCAGTTTAAAAAACTGATTTAATAAAATTCCAGAAGTGATTCAATATTGATTCAACATGTTTCAATCACTGTCTAAACGTGATTTACAATTCTAGTGAGACATAGATAAAAAAACGCAACTGATTCATACGAAAAATCAACTAATGATTTATTTATTTATTTATTAGATCTGAAAACTTATTTATACTGATAAAAGAATATTGTTAAACATATTAACGATCTCAATTGCACAATAAAAAATACATGTATATGATGTTCTAGATTTACACATAAATTTTGAACTTTTAGATATGTGTATCCGGACCAGAAAACCAGCCTATGGCTTTGATACCAATGAAGGAACACGTTATTCTAAATGCATTAGATATCGTGTAAAACGTAAGCCGAGAACTTACTTGTTCTTAATGAAGGAACACGTTATTATAAACTCATTAGATAGCGTGTAAAACGTAAACCGAGAACTTACTTGTTCTTCGTGAAGCGAAAGCGAAAACGGATGAACCGCAGGTGGAATTACTGGTCGGCGGTGGTTGTCACGGTGTGTTGGATCAACCCCCAATTTCACATTCTAAACCTAGTTCAATTGAGAGAGGAAGAAAGAGCGTAGAAAAATACTGCTAAGTGTCTTTTTTTAATGTACACACTAAGTGTACTTATATAGAGAATATTTAGGGTTACTAATAACCCTATTGGGCCTTATAGCACCCCTTATGTGAGGACCCAATATTTCCTACATCTCCCACTCACACATAATAGGAGTGCTCATCTAGCCTGAGAAACACATTCTCAGTTCATCTCCTCAATCGTTCATACAGGGAAGTAGACCGTGCGACCAACATACTGTGAGAGCTAAGTGTTATACATCTGTTAGGAGTATATAGCCTCTCGGCGAACACAAACCTGCAAGTAGATCATAAAGTATGCAGTACCCTAGATCATATAAATCACATTTAATATACTCTTAAAATCTCATATATCATTATTTCTTGTATTCATAATCATAACTCATAAGTTATAATTGGTGCACCAGTGAATACAAATAAATGACATTCCATCAATGATCTTTCTCTTCTCACGATTCCCTTAACATTAGTATGACTTCTTTTCTAGATATGCTCCGGTAGACCGAATCTGTGTCCATGGTCTTTTGGAAACACACTAAGATAGCTAACATCATACTAAGTCTCAAGTATCTGATCAGAGTCTTTAAGGGTACATAATCTTGAGCTATCATAAAAACTCTAGGTCTCACACAACAATAAGTTGAGAATGGACTTATGTTAACCCAATTGGTCGACATTAGCACACATGGTATGAAACATGTGCTACAGCATTTTCTCCCTTTTCCCAAGGAGCGTATTTCTTTCTCTCATAAAGAATGTTGTACAGATGATATTTAGACAGCATAAGTATCTAAATTTGAGTTCTTTGATCTACAATATCATTTTTAACTCACATCTGGCTCACAAAGTAGACTAGGTGAACGTTTTCCACCCTAATGACCTTATGTCATCGTTTAAGCGACATTCTAATTTGAAGCGAATAGCTCTCAAATTACCCTTCTGATAATTTTGTTTAAAATCATGTCTCATCTCCTCATATCACTAAGATAAGGAGGCGGCTGCCTATGTGAGAAGGCAACCTCTTGTCTACCCAACATTCTTATCAAAAAAATAAAGAATGCACATAACATTCAACAATTAAGATATGTATGTATGTAAATCAACTTTATTGATAACCAAAGAACATTAGTTTGTGAACACGGGAAAATAAATAATAAAATAAAGTATATCAGAGTCTACGCAAGCCTTGAGACCTAATGTGTCTCACAAATGCATCTCTAGACAAAGGCTTGGTCAATGGATCTGCTAACATATCTTTTGTAGACACATACTTCACATTCACTACCTTGCGCCTAACCATATCTCTCGCATAGTTATACTTGATATCTATATGTTTGGTTTTACAATGAAACTTTGGGTCCTTAGTGGAGGATATTGCAGCCTCACTGTCACAGTAGACTAATACTGGTTCAGTATTTTCAGTGATGTCCAACAAGTGATCCAAGAACTTTTCAACCAAACAGCTTCTTGAGCTGCTGACGCTAGAGCCACGTATTCGGCTTCCATCGTAGATAGTGATACACCTGATTGTTTCTTACTACTCCATGATATGGCGCCATCACTGAGTAAGAAAACATATCCTAAGGTAGACTTCCTCCCGTCTAGGTCACCTCCATGATCAGCAGCACTGTATCCAACTAATCGCAGATCCTTGCCGCCTTGATAACAAAGGGCATAATCAGCAGTTCCCTTCAGATATCTCATGATCCTCTTTACTGCTTACCAATGTGCTAAACCTGGGTCGGTTTGATATATACTTACCAAGCCAAATGTTTGACGATATCAGGTATAGTGCACACCATAGCATACATTAGACTTCTGACCGCGCTCCTATAAGGAACTCGGCTCATTCTTTCTATCTCTTCAGGAGTCTTAGGACACATCTGACTTCCCAAGTTATGGCCTTTACTGATAGGAGTTTCAACAGGGCTACTATTTTGCATATTAAATTGTTCAAGAACTTTTCTAATGTAATTCTCTTGTGAGAGATACAATAGTTTCTTTGGACGATCTCTTGAAATCTTAACTCCAAGAATATATGCAGCTTCACCCATGTCTTTCATCTCAAATTGGGATGATAACCATGACTTTATCTCAGTTATAAACTCCTTATCATTTCCAGCTATAAGTATGTCATCTACATACAATGTTAAAATCACAAGCTTGTTTCTTGATTTCTTGGTATAAACGCAATGGTCTTCATCCATCATGGTAAAACCACTGGGTACAAGAATATTTTGAAAGCGTATATACCACTGCCTTGAAGATTGTTTGAGGCCATAAATAGACTTCAAAAGTCTACAAACCTTTTGTTCGTGGCCCTTTTCAATGAAACACTCAGGTTGTTCCATATAGATTTCTTCATCTAGTTCTCCATTGAGAAAGACAGTCTTTACATCCATCTGATGTAATTCAAGATCCAAGTTTGCAATAATAGCAAGAACCAGGCAAACCGAGGTAAATCGTACAGCAGGCGAGAAAGTCTTTTCGTAGTCTATTCCTTTCTGCTGTGTATACCCTTTCGCCACCAGTCGAGCCTTATATCTCTCAACTGTGCCATCAGCCTTGAGCTTATTTTTGAGAACCCATTTGCTCCCAATTCTTTGCGTCATTCAGGGAGGTCAACTAGTTCGCAAACTTTGTTGACTGTCATAGACTCCAATTCATCTTCCATTGCTTTTGTCCATTTATCCTTAGAAGGGCATGAGAGAGCCTCTTTTACATTTTTAGGCTCATTTTCTTCCTGTAGGAGCATCATAAATAGTTCGCCACCTTTAATATCAAATTGTCGGCGGGGAATCTTTTTACGAGAACCACCTCTTATTTTCATCATTGTTCCCATTTGGATCAATGTTTCTCCCACTCGGATCAAGATCATTCATCCCGATCCCACTTGGAACAAGATGTATGACTATCTCGCTCCTACTTGGAATAAGATCCATTTGGTTACTTCCACTAAATGAAGAAGGATTACTTTCATTCGCATCTGATGATGAAGGAGGTCTTAGATGAGAAACTAATTCATCATCTGCTAAAATTCTCCCACTCGAATGAAGTGATCCTTGTACTTCTTGATCCATTATCTCAATTAAGGTTAGGTCCTGACCTACCTCTCTCTTTTTAGGGAACTTATCCTCTAAGAATGTGACATCTCGTGATTCAAACTAAGTTACACTCCCACTGTCTTGCTGACCAATAAACACATAACCTTTTGAGGTTTCTGAGTATCTTATGAAAATACTTTTCTTTCCCCTCAGGCCCAATTTGCCATATGTGTGAGAGGAATCATGTGTATAGGCAGCACAACCCCAAGGTCTTTATACACTTAGGCCGGATTGTCTTCCAGTCCATAACTCATATGGAGTGGTAGTAACTGATTTTGTAGGCACTCAGTTAAGTACAAAGGTGGAAGTAAGCAATGCATCACCCTAGTAACTAATTTGGAGGTTAGCTTGTGCCATCATTGACCTAACCATTTCTAGGAGCGTTCTGTTTCTTCTCTCCGCAACACCATTTTGTTGTGGAGTATTTGGGATAGTCAGTTGATGAACTATTCCCTTTTCATCACATAAATTATTAAACTGATTTGATAAATATTCACGATCACGATCAGTTTGAAGAGCTTTTATCTTCTTGTCTAATTGATTTTCCACTAAGCTCATATAGCTTTTGAAATAACTTATTACTTCTGATTTGTGGGATATTAAATAGACATAACTGAAACGCGTAAATTCATTAATAAATGTAATGAAATAATTTGATCCATGCCTAGCCCTAACATTCATAGGCCCACAGATGTTCGAATGGACAAATTGCAATGGATATTCGGCTCTAGTCGCCTGACCAAAAGGTTTTCTTGCAGATTTTCCAGCTAGACAATTTTCACAAGTGGACAATTCCACATGTTCTATGCTGGAAAGCAAACCTTGTTTTGCTATAACCTTTGCATTCTTTGTTGGCAAATATGACCAAGCTAGCATGACATATGTTTACATCACTATCATATTGATGTGAAGAAACAAACATAGAAAAACTAGCATTATTATTAAATGAGTCATAATCCAAATCCATAATAATTAAACCTCCGGTCACATGACCAAAACAAAAATAAAGATTAACAAAAAGTTAACTTGGCAGAATTGCCATGACAAAACAAGTCAAATCCTAGCTTAAGCAAGACTGAAACAGAAATAACATTCCGGCGAATTGTTGGTGCAAAGAGAACATCATGTAGAATTAGGTCTCGACCACTACGCAGGACTAAATTGCATTTACTGATCCCTTCAACAAGAACTTTATTGTTGTTGCCTACATATATCCACTTTGCTCCGTGTGGAACTCGCCGAAATTCAACAAAGGCACTGCGTTCCCAGGCTATGTGGTCCGTTGCTCCTGAGTCTACAATCCACAAAGGATTAGATTAAGTTAGAAAAACAGAACTACAAACACAAAGTTCACTAATTCGAGCATCGTGAAATACCTTTCTAGGAGGCTCAGAGCAATCTCTGGCATAGTGACCCTTCTTGTCACAATTATAACATTTCACTTTAGCAACTTTCACACCTTTGGGATGTTTGTTCTTGCCTTTTTCAGTCTTTGCTCTTTTAGCAGGCTGAACTTGAGGTGGCCCTCTCTTCTTTCCCCAATTCCTTTTCTTTGAATCACTCTTGGTTTTGGAGGTTGTTTCCATGTGCAACTCACCTATTGGCTTTGCAGCCTCAAGACGTTCCTCCTCTAGCTCAAGGTGTCTCCGGACATCTTCCAAAGTTGTGATTCTTTCATTATGGGTCAAATGCATTTTCATATGATCCCAGGAACTAGGTAAAGAACGTATGACAGCTTTGATTTATTACTCATCAGTCAACACATGACCAGCATCTTTCAACTCCTCGATCATATTTGTCATTTGCCTCAGATGTGTTTTCATTGAATGTTCTGGGCGTTTCTTATATGAGTCAAATTTGATCATTAAGGATTGCAACTTTGTAGTGGAACAGGTACCAAACTTTTTCCCCAAAGCATTCCAAAGATCCATATCTCTTTGGTGATCCTTAAACTCCCTTAGAATATCATCATTTAAGGTGCTCAACAACGTAATGCGAGCAATGAAGTTCTTTTTCTTCCAACTGTCATAGGCTTCACGCTCACGCCTATGTTGAGCAGTGTTGCCTTCCTCAGGCTCATTCATGACATTGTTAATGACCTCCAGAGCCTCTTGCTCCTCTAGCACATACTGAACTTTCAAGCTCCAGGTTTCATAGTTGTCACCATTGAGTTTCAAGCTTTTGTTGAGCTCAGCAACAATGTTTTTCGAAGCAGTAGTCATTTTGTTCTTTAACAAAATAAAAAGAATAATATGAGGATCATGAAAAAAATAACGCAAGGCACGATGTTCTACATACATACATGTTATGACACTAAGCATCAATTGATTAAGTTAATAAATACATATATTAATTATGGAGTCGAAAGTTCACTATGTTCCCAATCATCGTCCAAGAATTAAAATATCATGAAAATTAACCTATTCAATTATCTAGCTAAGCGTCTTAATCATGTTTAAGACAATATAATTATCTAATCATGATTTTACAATTCCATGTGGATCACAAATTAACAAATAACTTATATTAGCATGTAAATAAAATTGATGTCAAACCAATCAACATTTATTACATGCTATTCAAATTCACATAAAATTTGGTTTAACTAATTAACATATTAAACATGTTAAACAAATTAACAAGTATTTCTTATATTAAACTAATTAATATTTATAGCATGCTGAACAAATTAACATAAAGCACGTGTTTGACTAATTAACAAAAATAATGTTAAAAATAATTAACATTCCAAGCATGTTAATCAAATTAACAAACAAATATAATGTTAAACAATTTAACATTTTAAAGCATGTTAAACAAACTAACAAATAAATGTGATGTTAAATTAATTAACATTTCAAGAAATTGGGATAATAAAATTATTATCGATGTCATAAAAGAATATAAATACTAAATTTATATTCTGAAAATTAAGTCCATATGGCTAATTTTATAATCTAAAATTTATTTTAAAAAAATAATAAAACTAAATTTAAACATTATTTAGGCCATTAGCCAAAAATAAAATAGCAAAACTTTTAAAATCGGCCAGAAGCCCAAATTCTTAATAATGCATATCTAACTTGGGCCTTAAGCCCAGTCATTTTGAAAACAAATGCTTCTTTAATACATGTTCTGGCAGCCTTTATAAAATATCAATTTTTTTATTTTATTTATTAATTATTATAAAATAGTTAAAGAGGGAGAAAACCTAATTTTCTTTTCTCTAGCGCTGCATCCTCTTTCCTGGAGCACAAAGCTCCATTGTTCTCCATTTTAGGATTTTAGAAAGAGAGAAGACTAATTTCTCGTCTTCCTCTTTGCCAATTCGCCGCCGTCACCATACAACTATTGTAAATGAAGTGAAACCTTTGTTTCTTCTTCTTCTTTTTTCTTTGCCATGGCCATGGAGCACCAAGCTCTATTTTTATTTATTTATTAGATATTCAGAGAGAAAAGAAGCCATGACGGTAACTACTAGAAGCGGCGGAAACATTTCAGGTGCGACGGGAACGGGTTGATCGGAAAAAGATTATAACATGTGAAATCGCTTGATAGATCTGGAGCAAAACCCAAAAAAAGGACTGATCCTTTTTTTTCCAGTTTTGAATCAGTTTAAAAAACTGTTTTAATAAAATACCAGAAGTGATTCAATATTGATTCAACATGTTTCAATCACTGTCTAAACATGATTTACAATTCTAGTGAGACATAGATAAAAAAAACGCAATTGATTCATACGAAAAATCAACTAAAAATTTATTTATTTATTTATCAGATCTGAAAATTTATTTATACTGATAAAAGAATAGTGTTAAACATATTAACTACCTCAATTGCACAATAAAAATACATGTATATGAAGTTCTAGATTTACACATAAATTTAGAACTTTTATATGTGTATCTAGACCAAAAAATCAGCCTATGGCTCTGATACCAACGAAGGAACACATTATTCTAAATACATTAGATAGCGTGTAAAACGTAAACCGAGAACTTACTTGTTCTTCGTGAAGCAGAAGCGAAAACGGATGAACCGCGGCTAGAATTACTGATCGGTTGTGGTTGTCATGGTGTGTTGGATCAACCCCCAATTCCACAGTCTAAACCTAGTTCAATTGAGAGAGGAAGAAAGAGCGTAGAAAAATACTGCTAAGCGTCTTTTTTTAATGTACACACTAAGTGTACTTATATGTGGAATATTTAGGGTTAACTAATAACCCTATTGGGCCTTAAAGCACCCCTTATGGGTGGACCCAATATTTCCTAAATATGACTGCTTTTCTAGATATGCTCTACAAGACCGAATCTGTGTCCATGGTCTTTTGGAAACACACTAAGATAGCTAACATCACACAAAGTCTCCAGTATCTGATCGGAGTCTTTAAGGGTACATAATCTTGAGCTATATTAAAAGCTCTGGGTCTCACACAACAATAAGTTGAGAATGGACTTATGTTAACCCAATTGGTCGACATTAGCACACATGGTATGAAACGTGTGCTACAACATTTTCTCCCTTTTCCCAAGGAGCGTATGTCTTTATCTCGTAAAGAATGTTGTACAAATGATATTTAGACACCATAAGTATCTAAATTTGAGTTCTTTGATCTACAATATCATTTTTAACTCACACCTGGCTCACAAAGTAGACTAGTTGAACGTTTTCCACCCTAATGACCTTATGTCATTTTAAGCGAATAGCTCTCAAATTACCCTTCTGATAATTTTTCTTAAAATTATGTCTCATCTCCTCACATCACTAAGATAAGGAGGCGGTTGCCTGTGTGAGAAGGGAAACCTCTTGTCTACCCGACATACTTATCAAAAAATAAAGAATGCACATAACATTCAACAATTAAAATATGTATGTATGTAAATCAACTTGATTGATAATCAAAGTAAATCAGTTTGTGAACACGGGAAAATAAATAACAAAATAAATTATATCAGATTCTACGCAATTCTTGAGACCTAGTGTGTCTCACAAATGCATCTCTAGACAAAGGCTTGGTCAATGGATCTCCCACTGTCTTGTTGACCTATAAACACATAACCCTTTGAGGTTTCTGAGTATCTTATGAATATACTTTTCTTTCCCTCGCTGCGAATAATCTCACAACCATCAACACCTAAATCTATCTTGGCACCACGAAACCCCGGGGTTTAGGTGAAATTTTATAGGGCCTTACACATATAGTCTTTTCTGTGTATTATGCATGATCACATTAATGTTTTGTACCTGTTAGATTTATGAAATCGTACAAGTAATAGGAAGTATCATTTATAATCATCACTTCTTTTAACTCGCTGAGGTTAGTTACGATATTTATTGAGTACATTGGGTCAATAGTACTCATACTATGCTCTGTACTTAATTGTGCAGATCCAGGTGTTAGACCAGTCATCAATAGCTGAGGTTTGTTGCAGAGCTATTTGTTGAGAGACGAGGTGTAACTGCATACTTGACTGCAGTCCTGGCGTCTATTTTCTTATGTACGGTTGTCTTTATTTTAGACAATATTGTACTTGGTAATTTCAAACTTGTGCTTCCATATTACAGCTCATGACTCTATATTTACCAGTTTCTGGGGGATTAATCTTCTATTCGCTGTATTTTGTTATATTGAGATTTCAGACTTATGTTATTTTTGCAAATTCTGTTACTTTGGTTCTTTATTGTTATATACGGGTTGCCCAGCAAGTGTGTTAGACGCCATCTCAACGGGTTGGGATTTTGTGTCATGACACTCAGATACATTAGTAAATTTATTTTAGTCTTAGCGGGATTATTATATCCGGCCTTTTTTCGATATTGAGCAGCATTATGGCCAGGTTTTCCACACATAAAGCATTCTTTTTTTTCTTTTGTAAAAGATTTGATTCTTGGTTTTGGGCTTATAATCATTTCTTTTATGATGCATGTTGTTTGATTTGTTCTTACGTTTGGTGTCCTCCACAAGGTTGGCTCTAGTAGCAATCTGCTTTCCTTTGTTAGCAATAGCTTGCTTGCGATTGGTATTTTCAATTATGATATTTTTGACCAAGTCCTTCAATGACAATTGATTGTGTTTGTGCTTTAATTGTTGTTTGTAGTCACTATAAGATTTGAAAAGTTTTTTTTATAAGCATACAAGCAACAAACTATTCGGATATAGAGATATTTTTGGACTTGAGATCTTCAATCAGCTTGTGATATTCGTTGATTAGTGCACTAATATCCTTGTCCTCCTTCATCTCTCACTTGTAGTAGTTTCCAATAACAAAATTTTGTTTTGTAGTGTCTTCAATATTGTACTTTGTTATCATTGAATCAAAAATTTCTTTTACCTACTTGTGGGAAACATAGACAATGAATAACTAGTTAGAAAGAGTAGAAATTATAGTATATCTACATACCTTGTTAGCATGAACCTATTGATTCGTCTTAATGGAAGATGCTTCAATTGGCTTTGGATAAGTATGGGTGAACGCAACTCCATGTGTATCCTAAATAGAATGCACACATTCCTGCCAGCGCGTAAAATTATCTCCACCAAAAACCTCAACGTTCGAATCATCAGGAAAATGTTTGGCACATGTAATTGGTGATAGAACGGCGAGTGTAGTAGCATCAACATCAAAATTAGTAGTGTTATTCTCTATGATAACTACGTGAGAATATTCTTATGATTGTTGTAAAAGTTGGTTATGGAGAATAAGAGTTAGCTTGATGCGTGTCAAGGACACTATCCTTAGTGATATTTCGCCCACACAATGATGAATTAAATTAAGCGTATCCCCCGGGATTCAACAATCTCTTCTAATAAAGATAACGTTAGAAATGTTAGAATAATAAGCCATTAAGGCTATTTAAGAGTATGTCACGACCAAATTTTCACCTAGTCGTGATGGCGCCTACCCCAACCCAGTAGTTAAGCCAAACAACAATTATACAATTCTAATAAAGATCATAAGTAATTAGGTAATGAAATAATTGAATTTTCATGCAATATCCCAAGAATTAGTAGTACAAGTCATGAGTAGTAAGATTTAGATGTACAAGCTGGTACGAAAATGAATACAACATATGTTATGAATACATGAATAGAGTATGAATCCAAAGCTACCAAGGACAAGTGGTAGCTATATCCAGAAAGCAAGTAAATCTTAAATGCCAGCTTCCGCCATTCACAATACTTTAACTCCAAGATCTACACACAAGGTGAAAAAATGTGGTATGAGTACAATCGACCCCATGTACTTAGTAAGTATCTTGATTAACCTTTATGAAGTAGTGACGCGGTCTCAGGTCAAGGATACTCACTATATATATATATATATATATATATATATATATATATATATATATAGGAAATATAAGTACCAGACGGTGCACTTAGAGAACATGTGTGCAAATCTCTTATCAGTTCAACATGTAAGAAAGGTATGCTTCCGATATCAAATATCACATCAACAATTGCATATAGAGAAGATATGAGCATATACTATTTAAGTTCAACAACTCAACATATAGAAATGATATGCGCCCAACATCATTAAATCATCAAGCTTGCATATAGAGGAAATATGCATAAAGTATCAAATAATCCTTCCGCTGTTGCATATAGAGAGGATATGCACGAAATACCAAAAACTACTTCAGCAGTTGCATATAGATATGTCACGACCCAAAATCTACCTAGTCGTGATGGCACTCAACTCAACCCGCAAGGTAAACCAAAAACAGTCAACACAATGCTAATGAATATAATAAGAAATCAAAAAGTAAAATAACTGAATGTTCATTGTGACGACCCAAAGGGTCATCACCTATTTTATTACCTATTCCGTACTTCTGAGGCCTTGAAAACCTCATTTGTAGTTACCTCGATTTGCGTGCACATTTCGAGCGCTTAACTGGACAGTTTAAATATGAAATTCTGTGAAAAATGCTAAGATTTGATATTGAAATGAATAAACTTGACTACGGTCAACATTTTGGGTAAACGGACCCGGACCCGTGATTTGACGTTCCCGGAGGGTCCATAGAAAAATATGGGACTTGGGCGTATGCCCGGATATGAATCCAAGGTCACAAGCCCGAGAAATGAGTTTTTGAGTAAAATTACTTTCTGAAAATATTTAAGGAAATTGAAAATGAAATCTTATTAGAAAGTGATGGTATCGGGCCCGTTTTTTGGTTCCGGCGCCCGGTACAGGTCATATATTTGGTTTAAGAACTTTTTGTGTAGTTTGGTTGGAATCGGATTTCGTTTGACAGGTTTCGGACTTAAAATGAAAAATTTGATGTTTTATGAAATTTGATAGAATTCATGGATTTTGAGGCCTAATTTGATGTATATAATGTTGTTTTGGTGATTTGATCGCACGAATAAGTTCGTAGGATGTTGTGGGAGTTATCTGGTGAAATTTGGTATCATTCCGAGTTGTATAGATCAGTTTGGCACGTTGTTAGCGAATTTTAGAAACCTTAGCGTCGTTTGGGGGTGTGATTTCGAGTTTTAGCATTGTTTTGAGTGTTCCGAAGGCTCGAGCGAGTCCGTAATATGATTTGGGACTCGTTGGTATATTTGGACTAGGGCTCGGGTGGGTCCAGGTACCTTCCGGGCACCTAACAGAGCTAAAAACCAGCAAACAAGGCTGCTGGTGCTCTTGCTGAGGTGTGACCGCAGGTGCGGTTTCCAGCATCGCAGGTGCGAGACTGCATGTGCGGTCCCAAGCATCGCAGGTGCGATCACCAGTGGTCAGGCCAGCCATTGCAGGTGCAGAGCATTTCTCACAGGTGCGGTCTCCACTTCGCAGGTGCGATCCCAGACCCCCTAGCTCAATTCCACAGGTGCAAGATTCTTCTCGCAAGTGTGAGACCGCATGTGCAGTCCCCAAAGCCGCAGGTGCGAGTTCACTGTTCAGGTAGTGAGTTTTAAAAACGGGTTTTAAACCCATTTTTCTCATTTTCCATCTTCGTCCTTAGGCGATTTCCTCCATTTTTAAGAGCTATCAACCAGGTCCCATAAGGTAAGTGAATTCCACCTGGAAATTTGTTTCATGCATGCATCCTAGCCTAATTAACTACATAAACTAGTGCAAAAATTCAAGAAAAATCGGGTAGTAACCTAGAACTTGTGATCACTTTAGAATTTTCTGTGAACTGGCCATGAAATCAAGTAAAAATCGTATATTTATGATCCTTAGGCTTTGGGTGAGTGTTCCCTTCGAGAATTTCAAGAATCCGAGCGAGCGGGCCGAGGGTAGAATTTGGACAATTTTGGAAGAATGCTAGGAAATGGATAATTAGGCCATGTAATTGAATCATTGAATCCTTATTGATATACTTGAGTTGATTATGCCTAGATAATACCACTCCAGAGTCGAATTCTAAAGGAAAGGCGGTGTTAGAGGGTTGATTGCTATACTTTGGACCCGAGGTAAGTGTTTGGTCTAACCTTAGCTTGAGGGAATAGGAGTTGAGTATTATTTTCTATATGCTAATTGTCAAATACGATGTATAGGAATGGTGACGAGTATCTATACATTGGTGTCTAGCATGACCGTGAGTCCCTATATTGTGAATATTCTGACTTTGTTGTAATTTCTATGCCTAATTGAGGATTTCTATACGTTGTAAAGGGCATGTGAAGGGAATTGTAACCGTTAAACATCTTTGGAGAATTGACTCAAATTAATATATGAGATAATTACATCTTTGGAGCATTGGCTCAAATTATAAAACGAATAATGAAGGGATATGAGATAATTTCATCCTTGGAGCATTGGCTCAAATTGTGAAACGAATGATGAAGGGATATGAGATAATTACATCCTTTGGAGCATTGGCTCGAGTAATAGAATAAATTATGGAAATGAAAGTGAAAGAAAAAGAAAGAGTTATTGAAAAGTACCCTTGCCGGGTCATCGTTGTGTAGTTCCCTTGCCGGGATTTAATTTTTTAATTGATGTTCCCTTGCTGGGATTTAATTGTTTAATTGATGTTCCCTTGCCGGGATTTAATTTTTTAATTGATGTTCCCTTGCCGGGATTTCTATTCTTACGCTGTTTATTTCCTTGCCCTTGTTTGTGATTGCTATTTGGGTGAGGAAGTGTGTTAAAGCACGAAGGGTGATTCCGTGCCATGTTTATATTTATTATGCACGAGGGGACATTCCGTGCCATGTTTATATTTATTATGCACAAGGGGACATTCCGTGCCATGTTTATATTCATTATGCACGAGGGGACATTCCATGCCATGTTTATATTGATTATGCACGAGGGGACATTCCGCGCCATGTTTATATTTATTATGCACGAGGGGACATTCCATGCCATGTGTATATTTATTATGCACGAGGGGACATTCCGTTCCATGTTTATATTGATTATGCACGAGGGGACATTCCATGCCATGTTTATATTTATTATGCACGAGGGGACATTCCGTGCCATGTTTTTATTTATTATGCACGAGGGGACATTCTGTGCCATGTTTATATTGATTATGCACTAGGGGACATTCTGTGCCATGTTTATATTTATTATGCACGAGGGGACATTCCGTGCTATGTTTAGATCGATTATGCACGAGGGGACATTCCGTGCCATGTTTGATATTATTATTATGCACGAGGGGACATGGCGTGCCGCATCTTTCACTGTTTAATCTGTGTTGTCAGTTCCCGTTATTATTTTCAGATATTTCAAACTGTTGTTTTTGTTTCTGTCATTTCAGTATTTGCTATCTCCTACCCCCAACATGTTCTCGTCGTAATTATATTCTTGCTTAGTTTCTGCTATACTATTGAACTGCACAGGTACACTTTGTTGTCGTGTCTTAGCCTCGTCACTACTTCGTCGAGGTTAGGCTCGGAACCTACTCAGTACATGGGGTCAGTTGTATTGATGCTACACCTATACTTCTTTATGTTGTGCAGATTACGCAGCCGGACCCGGAGGACATCATTAGTGGGAGTGTCTTCCAGCTTATCATAGAGGCTTCAAGGTATACCCGCTGGCGTTCGTGGGCCTTGGCGTCTCTTCCATCCCTTTGTCTTCACTTCTGTCTTGTTTTTCCCTAGTTTCAGAGACAGCTATGTATTTTCTTTTCAGACTCGTATTTAGCACTCTTATAGACAGTTCGTGAGTTTGTCACTCCAGGTTTGGGAAAATTTACGCGTTGTTGTATTATGTTGTCCTTATTTAGCTTGAAACCATATTTATTTCCGCTGTTAAATTGTGAACCGTTTAGTTTATCCTATTAAATTGATGTTAATATGCTAGTTTATCTATACACNTAGATGGCGAGGACGCGTGCTTCCCTTAGTTCTGCCCAGCAGCCTGACACTCCTGCTACAGCTCCTACTCGGGGTCGAGGACGAGGCTGTGTTAGAGGCCGAGGCTGGGGCCGGGCTCAGCCTAGAGCAGCAGCCCCAGTGGAGGACCCTCAGGTCGAGTCCGACGAGGAGGTCCCAGTTCCGGCTATCCCAGTTGGACCAGCTCAGGTCCTAGAGGGGTTCATAGCTACCCCAGTGCTTCAGGACGCCCTTGTCCGTCTAGTCGGACTCACGGAGAGTGTAGCCCAGGCGGGTCTTCTTCCTACATCACCAGCCGCCTCTGAGGTTGGGGGAGGTTCCCAGACTGCTGCTGCCCGCGTACCAGAGCAGCTAGCTCCGCAGTTTCAGACTCTGGCACCTTAGCCAGCCGGAGTAGCTCAGTCGGGTATTGTAGTGCCGGTAGCAGAGGGAGAAGCTATGTCAGCAGATGCTTTTTGGAGCTGGACAGGTTCACTAAGTTATTTACTGCTACTTATAGTGGTTCACCATCAGAGGACCCCAAGGATTATTTGGACAGCTTCCATGAGGTTCTTCGGAACATGGGCATAGTGGAGTCCAACGGAGTTGACTTCGCTACTTTTCGGTTATCTGGTGCAACCAAGAGTTGGTGGAGAGAGTATTGCTTAGCCAGACCAGTTGGATCTACACCTTTGACTTGGACTCAGTTCTCAGAGGTATTTCTGGGGAATTTCCTTCCCATTACTCAAATAGAGGACCTTCGGAGGCAGTTTGAGCGTCTCCAGTAGGGATCCATGTCCGTCACTCAGTACGAGACCAAGTTCATCACTCTATCCCGACATGCTCTTATGATACTTCCCACTGATCGGGAGAGCCTTCAGAGGTTTATCGTTCCAGGATGCGGCAATTGTGGCCAGGAGGATTGAGATGATTTTGTCGCAGGGTGGTGGTCAGGGGGCTGACAAGAGGCCCCGTCATTTCAGTTGTTTAAGTGGAGCCTCATCTGGAGGCAGGGATCCTTCAGGTAGAGGTCATCCTCCCAGACCTTTTCAGTCAGCTCTCCAGGTTTCCCATGGTACTTCAGGTGGTCGTGGTTATCAGACGCACTATTCTGATCAGCAGCCTTACAGTGCGTCACCAGCACCTATCGGTGCACCGCCGCTTAAGAATTTCCAGGGTGGTTATCAGGGTCGACAGGGCCAGTTCCAGAGTCAGCAGTCACATCAATAGAGGCCTTGTTATACTTGCGGTGGTTTGGGGCACATTTTCAAATTTTTCCCTCGAGGTTCTGGTGGGTCTCAATATCAGGGTTCTCGTGCCATGGTACAGGAACCAGGTGTTCCACAGCCTGCCCAGCCAGCTAGAGGTGGGGGTAGAGATGCTAGAGGTGGAGGTAGGGGTCATAGAGGTGGAGCTCAGGTCGCTAGAGGTAGAGGCCAGCCAGCAGCCGGCCGTCCCAAAGATGTGGTTTAGGGTGGTGGGGCCCAGCCCCGATGTTATGCTCTTCCAGCCAGACCAGAGGCTGAGTCTTCAGATGCAGTCATTATAGGTACTATTCGGGTTTGTGACAGAGATGCTTCAGTGCTATTTGATCCAAGGTCTACGTATTCGTATGTGTCCTCTTATTTTGCACCGTACCTGGTCATGCCTAGTGATCCACTGAGTATTCCTATTTATGTATCTACACTGGTGGGTGATTCTATCGTGGTCGATCGAGTCCATCGTTCTTGTGTTGTGGTGATTGGGGATCTTGAAACCCGAGTTGATTTGTTGCTTTTAGGTATGGTCGACTTTGATGTTATATTGGGGATGGACTGGTTATCCCCATATCATGATTGAATTGTCATGCCAAGACAGTGACCTTAGCCTTACCGGATTTTCCCCGTTTGGAGTGGAAAGGAACTCCTGGTTATTCTACCCGCAGTGTTATTTGGTACGTGCAGGCTCGGCGTATGATCGAGAAGGGGTGTTTGGCTTATTTGGCTTATGTGTGTGATTCCAGCGTTGAGGTTTCCTCTATTGATTCGGTGCCGTGGTTCGTGAGTTTCCTGAGTTCTTCCCTTCAGACCTGCCGGGGATGCCACCCGACAAGGACATTAATTTATGCATTGATCTGGCTCCGGGCACCCAGCCCATTTCTATTCCGCCGTATCGCATGGCCCCGTCAGAGTTGAAAGAGTTGAAGGAAAAATTACAGGATTTTCTTGGGAAGGGTTTCATTAGGCCCAGCGTTTCTCCTTGGGGCACTCCAATATTGTTTGTGAAGAAAAATGATGGTTCAATGAGGATGTGCATTGATTACCGGCAATTGAACAAGGTTAAAATCAAGAATAAGTATCCACTGCCGAGGATTGATGATTTGTTCGATCAACTTCAGGGTGCTAAGGTACTTTCAAAGATAGACTTGAGATCTGGCTACCATCGGTTGAGGATTAGGGCATCTGATGTCCCTAAGACAGCTTTCTGCACTCGGTACGGGCATTACGAGTTTTTAGTCATGTAGTTTGGGTTGAAAAATGCCCCAGCAACTTTTATGGATTTGATGAACCGAGTGTTCAGGCCTTATTTGGACTCGTTCATGATAGTCTTCATTGATGATATATTGATATACTCTAGTAGTCAGGAGGAGCACGAGCAGTATCTCAGAGTGGTTCTTCAGACTCTGAAGGATAGCCAAATATATGCAAAGTTTTCGAAGTGTGAGTTTTGGTTAAGTTCAGTTGCATTCCTGGGTCATGTCGTATCAGCAGGGGGTATTCAGGTTGACTCGAAAAAGATTGAGGCAGTGAAGAACTGGCCTAGACCAGCATCTACAGAGATTCGGAGTTTCTTGGGATTGGCAGGCTATTATCGTCGGTTCGTTGAGGGGTTCTCATCTATTACAGCCCTGATGACCAGGTTAACCCAGAAGGGTGCCCAGTTCAGATGGTCGGATGAGTGTGAGGCGATCTTTCAGAGGCTCAAGACAGCTCTGACTACGGCACCGGTATTGTTTTTGCCCACAGGCTCAGGGCCTTATACAGTCTATTGCGATGCTTCCCGTATTGGGCTTGGTACATTGTTGATGCAGGATGGAAAGGTCATTGCTTATGCTTCGAGGTAGTTAAAGATTCATGAGAAGAACTATCCAGTGCATGATTTGGAGTTGGCAGCCATTGTCCACGCATTGAAGATTTGGAGGCACTATTTGTATGGCGTGGCGTGTGAGGTGTTCACGGATCATAAGAGTCTTCAGTACTTTTTCAAGCACAAGGAGTTGAATTTTAGGCAGAGAAGGTGGTTGGATTTGTTGAAAGATTTGATATTACCATCTTATATCACCCGGGAAAGGCCAATGTGGTGGCCGATGCTTTGAGTAGGAAGTCAGCTAGTGTGGGCAGTCTTGCTTTTATTCCGATCAGTCAGAGGCCGCTTGCTTTGGATGTTCAGGCTTTGGCCAATCGATTTGTGAGGTTGGATATTTCTGAGCCTAGTCGAGTGTTGGCTTGTACGGTCGCTCGTTCTTCATTATTAGATCGTATCCGTGATCGGCAGTTTGATGATCACCATTTGTGTGTCCTTAGAGACACGGTGAAACGCGGAGGTGCCAAGCAAGTGACCTTAGATGATGATGGTGTTTTGAGATTTCAGGGGAGAGTTTGTGTGCCCAATGTTGATGGGCTCCGAGAGTTGATTTTAGAAGAGGCCCATAGTTCCCGGTACTCTATTCATCTGGCCGCGAAGATGTATCAGGATTTGCGGCAGCATTATTGGTGGCGTAGAATGAAGAAGGATATTGTAGCATATGTGGCGTGGTGTTTGAATTGTCAACAGGTTAAGTATGAGCATCAGAGGCCTGGTGTCTTATTGCAGAGGATTGAGCTTCCCGAGTGGAAGTGGGAGAGGATCACTATGGACTTCGTCATTGGACTTCCGTTGACCCGGAAGAAGTTCGATGCAGTTTGGGTCATTGGTTATAGGCTGACCAATTCAGCGCATTTCATTCCTGTGGCAGTTTCCTATTCATCCGAGAGGTTAGCTGAGATCTATGTCTGGGAGATTGTCCGCCTTCATGGTGTGCCGGTATCTATCAGTTCGAATTTAAGGTGAAATCTGAGGATTTTAGGCTATGTTGTTGGAGAATGAGATTTGATGATTTGGGGTTTATTTTTTGTTGGAATTAGATAAAATTGGTAGGCTTAGACTCGTAATTGAATGGATGTCCGAATTTGTGAATTTGGTCGGGTTCCAAGGTGCGGGTCCGAGGTTGACTTTTTGGGTTGACTTTTTGATTTTGATTAAAGACCTTAGCTTTATCAGTTGGAATTGGTTCCTATGGCTTTTATTGATTATATTAAGTTATTTTAGCTAGATTTGAGTCGTCCGAAGGTTGATTCATGCGGGAAGGTCTTGTTAAAGGAGTGATTTCTCTTACTTGAGGTAAGTATCTTACCTAAACTTGGTTGAGGAACTAGTTTCATGAGTTATTTACGATAGCTATGTGTTATGGGTGTGCATATATGTGGGGGTTGAGCCCATGTCTCCGCACCGGGGTATTTATCCATGCTCGGGGTAGTGTTTAAGCTATGACACGCATTGAATTGATTGATAAGCTTTATACTGCGATGCTTCTCATATTTGTAACCCTGTTGTGAAATATTTGATACATGTTTGAGGTTGCATAGAGGCTAATCCCCTGAATGAACTTGATAATTCCTATCTCGGTGATGAAATTTTTGATTTGAGTTATGATAGCACACTTTGCACATGCATACACCTTAGCATGTCATTTATACTAGTCCAAGAGCATGAAATCTAATAATCATTAATCATGTATTCTTGTATATTTTCATTGGTGTGATATCATTTGGACTAGATGCCTGTGACCATATCGGGGGGATTATGTTGTTATGCATGTGACAACTCTGGGCGGATTGTGTTGTTATGCATGTGACCACATCAGGCAAAATGTTTTATTATGCCTGTTACCACACCGAGTAGATTATGTTGTTATGCATGTGACCACACCGAGAAAAGTATGATTATTGCACATGACTACACCGTGCAACGTGTGGATATGGATCCATCCCCCCTAGGATCAACCTCTCATGTTTCTCTATTGACGGTACACACGCGAGTTGAGGAAAACTAATAAGTGGTTTGGTAAAGTTATGGAAATTCTGAGGAAATCTGGCCAGTGTTATTTAGTTATTGCTCTTCATCTTTACTTAAAATTTCCATGATTATTTACCTGATTTGCTTGTATATCATCTTTATATGTTGGATCATTGGATGAGCAGAGTACTTGAGTAATCGTCGGCACCAAGGTGGTTTTATCTGTGAGTTCATAGTTTTATCTTATTATTGTTTGTACTTGTTGAACTTATGAACTATACATGTTATAGCAAGTATCATTTTTAATTCTTGTTGCTTTTACCTCGCCGATGTTAGTTATGATTCTTCTTGAGTGCACGGGGTCGATTATACGCATGCTATAATAGTACAGATCTAGGTGTCATGCCCAATCATCAGTAGTGGAGTTTGCTAGCTGAATTTATCATCGAGAGATGAGGCAGAGCTGCATTCTCGATCGTGGTCTTGGCGTATCTTTCCATATTTTATTGTTGTCCTTATTTCAAATAGTGTTTCTATTTAGCTTTAAGACTTGTATTTTTTCCGTTTTAGAGCTCATGATTCTGTATTTACCAGTTTTAGGGGATTTATCATATTTTGGATGTTATTTTTTCTATATAAAGTTTTAGATTTATGTTAATTCTATCATTCATGTTAGTATCGTTCATTATTGTTAAGTTTGGCTTGCCTAGCATGTGCATTAGGCGCCATCACGACTGGTTGGGCTTTTGGGTCGTGACAAGTTGGTATCAGAGTCTTAGGTTCACATGTATTACAGGTCATGAGCACGTTTAGTAGAGTTTTGTAGAACGGTACGAAGACGTTGATACTTATCTTGGGGAGGCTACCAAACTGTTAGAAAAACATCACTTTCTTGCATTCTTGTTGTGAGAATTTGTTATTTCCAAAGTTTGAACCTTGACTCTTCTATTCTCTCATAGATGGTGAGGACACATGCAGCCGAATAAGGTGAACGGGCACCAATACCACCAATTAGGGTCGTGAGAGGTCAGGGCCGTTGTAAAGGCTGAGGTGGGGCTCACACTACAAGGAGAGGAGCACATGTGGAGCCACTAGTTGCTGTAGCTGAGGAGCAGGTTCCAGATACTGTTAAGCCGGTGGGACCAGCTCATACGTCGGTAGTGCCTATTGTTATTCCTGGCCTTCAAGAGGCCTTGGCTCAGATTTTGACAGTGTGGACGAGCCTGGCTTAGGAAGTTTCTATTCCAATTGCACCAGCCACCTCACAGGCTAGGTGAGGTGCCTAGACTCCTACCGCCCGTATTCCAGAGCAGCTAGCTGAGGGTTTTCAGACATAGGGGGAGTTACTACTTCATTGAGTTGTTTCTGCTGGGGCCAAGGTTGATCCACCTATAATTGATGAGGAGTAGGAGAGGTTGGAGCGGTTTGGGCAGTTGCAACCGCCAGGGTTTAGCAGAGGGGAGTTAGAGGATGCTTAGGATTTTGTACACCGGTGTAAGTAGAATCTTTGCACAACGGGTATTTTAGTCACTAGTGGTGTTGCATTTGCTAATTTTCAGCTGACAAGGGCCGCTTACAAGGTGTGCTAGACTTATTAGCTAGGCAGGCTAGCTAATAAGTTTGTGAGGTTGGATATATCGGAGCCCAGCGAAGTTATTTCTTGTGTTGTATCATGGTCGTTTTGTTGGAGCACATTAAGGTTGCGTTAGTATGATGATCCCCACTTGCTTTTCCTGAAGGACACGGTGCAGCACGCTGATGCTAAAGAGGTTAATATTGGAGATGATGGGGTATTAGGGATGCAGGGTCAGATATGTGTTCCAAATGTCGATGGGTTGCATGAGTTGATACTTGAGGAGGCCCATAGTTCGCGGTATTCTATCCATCTGGGCCCCACAAAGATGTATCAGGATTTGAGACAACACTATTAGTGGCAGAGAATGAAGAAAGATATTATTGAGTATGTTGCTTGGTGTTTGAATAGTCAACAAGTGAAGTACGAGTATCACAGACCCAGTGGTTTGCTTCAGAAGCTTAATATTTCAAAGTGGAAGTGGGAGCGTATCACGATGGATTTTGTAGTTGGACTTCCACGCACCTTGAGAAAATTTGATGAAATATCTATTGGATAAACTGACCAAGTCTACACATTTCATTCCAGTTGTGACTACCTACTCCTCAGAGCGGTTGGCTTAGATTTACATTCGCAAATTGTTCGTCTTCATGGTGTGTCCGTGTCAATAATTTGAGTCAGAGCGCACTATTTAGATATCGAAGGACATGTTACGTGCTTATGTCATTGGTTTGGAGGTTCATGGGACTAGTTTCCTCCATTAGTGGAGTTCTCCTAAAACAACAACTTTCAATCGAGTATCGACATTTTGCTCCTTATTAGACCTTTTATGAGGGAAGATGTCTTTCTCCGATTGGTTAGTCTGAGTCTGGATAGGCTGAGTTGTTGGGCACTGATTTGCTATGTATTGCTTTAGAGAAGGTAAAGTTGATCCAGGAGCAGCTTCATACACCACAGTTCAGGCAAAAGATTTATGCGGACAAAAAGGTTTGTGATATTGCATATATGGTGGGTGAGAATGTTCTGCTTAGAGTTTCTCTCATGAAGGGTATGATGAGGATCGACAAGAAGGGAAATTTGAGCCCTAGGTATATTGGTCCTTTTGAGTTTCTTGAGAGAGTTCGAGAGGTGGCATACAGACTTGCATTGCCACCTAGTCTATCGGGTGTTCACCTAGTATTTGATGTTTCTATGCTCTGGAAGTATTATGGTGATCCATTACATGTTTGTAACTTCAACATGATACAACTAGATGGGGATTTGACATATGATGTGGAGCCGGCGGCCATTTTTGGCCAGCATGTTTGGAAGTTGAGATCGAAGAATATAGTTTCAATGAAGGTTCATTAGAGGGGTTAGCCGATCGAGGAGGCTACATGGGAGACCAAGAGAGAGATGCAAGCAGATATCCTCACCTTTTTTAGACTCCAGGTATGACTCTAGACCCGTTTAAGGAAAAATGTTTGTTTAAGAGGGGGAGAATATAACGATCAGGCTGGTCGTTTTGAGTATTTTAGTTTAGTTCCCCTGTTGATGCTTTACATATGTATATTTATGGTTATGTCACTTGTTGGGGTCATTGTTTTGGTTTCGGGGAAGCTTCACAATGAATTGGAACACTAAGCCCCAAGGTTGGAAGCTTAAGTTGAAAGAGTTGATCAGAGTTTAACTTTTGTGTAGATGACTTCGTAATGGTATTTTGATGATTCCAAAATCATGGTATGGTGATTTTTGACTTAGGAGTATGTCCTAATTTTGATTTGTAGGTCCTTAGGTTGATTTGATACTTTATGGCGAAAGTTGGAAAGTTGAAGGTTTGAAAGGTTGATAGGTTTGACCGAGAGTTAACTTTGTTGATATCGGATTAGGATTTTAGTTCTAAGAGTTGGAATAGGACCGTTGTGTCATTTTTTACTTTTGAGCAAATTTGAGGTCATTATGGTTGGTTTGATGTGATTCGGCATGAGTTTTAGAAGTTGGGAAATCAATGAATTTCCGCACCTGTGATGGATTTGTCCACAGATGCAGCGTCACAGGTGCGACTGAGAGAACCGCGGTTGCAGGATCGCTACGTAGAATATTTAAAGATGAGGGTTTAGTCATGTTCTCATATTTGGTATTTTGAAATTGGTTGGAAGCGATTTTTAGAGTGTTTGTCATCCTAACTAAAGAGGTAAGTAAAGTTTAATCACCTTTGATGATAGATATTAATTACCAATTGATTGTTACTCCTAGTTTATGTTAATTTAAGGTGAAATTTGGGGATTTTAGGCTATGTTTTTGGAGAGTCATATTTGATGATTTGGGGGTCGATTTGTGGTTGCAATTAGATGAATTGGTAGGGTTTGACTCGTAATTGAATAGATGTCCGAAATTTTAGAGTTTGGCCGGGTTACGAGGTGCGAGCTTGAGGTTGACCTTTTGGGTTGACTTTATGAATTTGATTAAAGACCTTAGCTTTATCAATTGTAATAAGTTCTTATTGCTTTAGTTGATTATATTAACTTATTTTGGCAAGATTCGAGTCGGCCGAAGGTTGATTCAAGCAGGAAGGACTTGTTAGAGGAGTGATATCGCTTGCTTGAGGTAAGTATCTTACCTAAACCTGGTTGAGGCACTATTGCCTGAGTTATTTTTGATAGCTACATGCTTTGGGTATGCATATGTGTGGAGGTTAAGGCCATGTGGCCTTCTCGAGGTATTTATCAATGCTCGGTGCTATGACATGCCTTGAATTGATTTATAAGCTTTATGCTGTGATGGTTATCATATTTGTAACCCTGTTGTGAACTATTTTATCCATGTTTGAGGTTACATGGAGGCTAATCCCTTGAATGAACTTGATAATTGCTATTTTCATGATGAAATTGTTGATTTGAGCTATAATAGTACACTTTGTACATGCATACTCCTTATCATGTCATTCATACTAGTCCAGAAGCATGAAATCTATTGACATTGATCATATACATTTATTCTTGTATATTTTCTGCTGTGAGATAAGATTAGATTGTATGCCTATGACCACATATGGTGAATTGTGTTGTTATGCCTGTGACCATGCCAGTCGGATTGAGATTGTGACCACACCGAGCGGATTTTGTTATTATGCATGTGACCACCCCTGGTGGATTGGTTGTTATGCCTGTGACCATGCTGGGTGGATCCGTGATATTGAGCATGTGACCATGCCGACTAGATCCGTGATATTGAGCTTGTGACCACACTGCGCGGATTATGATATATAGTCTGTGACCATGGCAGGTACAATATGACTATTGCATGTGACTACGTTGTGCAGCGTGTGGATATGGATCCATCCCTCTAGGGTCACTCTCTCATGTTTCTCTCTTGCTGATGTATATGCAAATTGAGGAAAACTAATCAGTGGTTTGGTACGATTATGGATATTCTGAGGAAATCTGGCCACGTTGTTTGGTTATTGAACTTAATCTTTACTTGAAATTGCCATTGTTATTTACCTGATTTACTTGCATATCTTCTTTATATGCCGGATCATTTTCTATGTAGAGTACTTGAGTAATCGTGGGCACCAAAGTGGTTTTATCTGTGAGTTCGTGATTTGATCTTATTACAGTTTTGTACTTGTTGAACTTATGAACTGTACAGGTTATAACAAGTATCATTTATAATTCTTATTGTTTTTACCTCGTCGATGTTAGTTATGATAGTTGCTGAGTACATGGGGTTGCTTGTAATCATGATAGACTCTGCACTAAATTGAGCAGATCCAGGTGTCGAACCCAGTCATTGGTAGCAGAGTTTTCTAGCTAAGTTTATCATCGAGAGATGAGGTAGAGCTGCATTCTTGACCGTAATCTTGGAGCCTCTTTCCATATTGTATTGTTGTCCTTATTCCAAACAGTGTTGCTATTTAGCTTTCAGACTTGTATTTTTTTCAATTTTAGAGCTCATGACTACGTATTTACCAGTTCCGGGGGATTTATCATGTTCTGGACGATATTCTTGCTATATCAAGATTTAGACTAGTGTTAATTTTGTTATTTATGCTATTATGGTTAATTTCGTTAAGTTTGTCTTGCCTAGAATGTGAACTAGGTGGTCTCAAGCTTGGTTGGGTTTTTGGATCGTGACAAGA
The DNA here is from genome assembly GCA_005239525.1 of Nicotiana knightiana. NCBI lineage: Eukaryota > Viridiplantae > Streptophyta > Magnoliopsida > Solanales > Solanaceae > Nicotiana > Nicotiana knightiana. Next base: position 183,412 of record ML374849.1, read on the forward strand.
TATGCAAAAAATAACAATTAATTTTTTATCGAATGCATATAGAGAAGATATGCGTGATTACTCAACTAATCCTTCAACAATTGCATATGCATGATTAAACAAGTCAAGTCACACAGGTTCACATATGGAGAAGACATGTATCATGTCTCATCTCATCAAGTAGGTAGCATATAGCGTGTGGGTGTGCACCAGGAGCATGAAATCTATAGACATTGATCATATACATTTATTCTTGTATATTTGCTTTTGTGAGATATGATTAGATTGTATGCGTATGACCATAGATGGTGAATTGTGTTGTTATGCCTGTGACCATGCCAGTCGGATTGAGCTTGTGACCACACCGGGCAGATTTTGTTATTATGCATGTGACCACCCCTGGTGGATTGGTTGTTATGCCTGTGACCATGCTGGGTGGATCCGTGATATTGAGCATGTGACCATGCCGACCAGATCCGTGATATTGAACTTGTGACCAGACTGCGCGGATTATGATATATAGTCTGTGACCACGACAGGTACAGTACGATTGTTGCACTGACTATGTTGTGCAGCGTGTGGATATGGATCCATCCCTCTAGCGTCACTCTCTCATGTTTCTCTCTTGCTGATGTATATGTAGATTGAGGAAAACTAATCAGTGGTTTGGTACGATTATGGATATTCTGAGGAAATCTGGCCAGTGTTGTTTGGTTATTGAACTTAATCTTTACTTGCAATTCCCATGGTTATTTACCTGATTTACTTGCATATCTCTTAATATGTCGGATTATTTACTGAGCAGAGTACTTGAGTAATCGTGGGCACCAAGGTGGTTTTATCTGTGAGTTCGTGATTTGATCTTATTACTGTTTTGTACTTGTTGAACTTATAAACTGTACAGGTTATAGTAAGTATCATTTATAATTCTTGTTGTTTTTACCTCGTCGATGTTAGTTATGATACTTGCTGAGTACATGGGGTTGGTTGTACTCATGATAGACTCTGCACTAAATTGAGCAGATCCAGGTGTCGAACCCAGTCATTGGTAGCAGAGTTTTCTAGGTAAGTTTATCATCGAGAGATGAGGTAGAGCTGCATTCTTGACCGCAGTCTTGGAGTCTCTTTCCATATTGTATTGTTGTCCTTATTTCAAACAGTGTTGCTATTTAGCTTTCAGACTTGTATTTTTTTCAATTTTTGAGCTCATGACTATGTATTTACCTGTTCCGAGGAATTTATCATGTTCTGGACGATATTCTTGCTATATCAAGATTTAGACTAATGTTAATTTTGTTATTTATGCTATTATGGTTAATTTCTTTAAGTTTGTCTTGCCTAGAATGTGCACTAGGCGCTCTCAAGCTTGGTTGGGTTTTTGGATCGTGACAAGATATGCATAAAATAACAATTAATTTTTCATCGAATGAATATAGAGAAGATATGCGTGATTACTCAACTAATCCTTCAACAATTGCATATAGAGAAGATATGCATGATTGAACAAGTCAAGTCACACAGGTTCACATATGGAGAAGACATGTATCGTGTCTCATCTCATCAAGTAGGTAGCATATAGAGAAGATAAGGGCATGTTGTAACGACCCAGCCGGTCGTTCCGTGGAATTGGCCCTGTTTTCCCTATTTCTGCTTTATCATATGTTGCTTAGCCTATTTATGTTGTGTTGGGTCGGTTGGTTCGGGTTCGGAATGGTCGTGGTGAGAACTGAGACACTTAGTCTCTTAAATTGCCTTAATAGATGGAAATGTCAACTGGGAGTTGACTTATCGTCAAACAACCTCAGAATGCACATATTATTTCTCGGATAGCTTCGTTAGGTGATTTGGGACTTAGGAGTGTGTTCGGAATGAAGTTTTGATATCCGATGTAGAATTAGGCTTGAATTGGCAAAAGTTAATTTTTGGCAATTTCCGGTCGGCAGGGGAAAATAGGCTATCGGGGTCGGAATGGAATTCCAAAAGTTAGAACAGGTTCGTAATGTCATTTTGTATATGTGTGCAAATTTTCAGGTCAATCAGATGTGTTTTGGATGGTTTCGGCATCTTTGGTGAAATTTAAAAATTTCAAAGTTCATAGGCTTGAATTTGATGTGATTTTGGTGTTTCTGCATTGTTTTTGGTGTTTCGAGGGCTCGACTAAGTTTGAAAGAGGTTATGGGATGTGTTGGAATGTTTGGTTGAGGTCCCGAGGGCTTCAGGTGAGTTTCGAGTGATTAACGGGGTAATTTTTTGCCATGGAATACAGCTGATCTGGTGTTTGTTGCTGCAGAAGGTTTTACCCTATGTGTTCGGGGNTCGGGAGCTGAGGGATTTTCTTCTATGCATTCGCGAGCCTGGAGGTGCGAACACGATGGGTTGAGTTAAGTGGTCATCGGGAACGTGGAAGCATGAGTGCGTTCGTATAGAGTAGAAGGCATCTGAGGACCCCAGGCCCATTGGTCTGTGCGATCGCATAGGAGCCCATGCGTTAGCGAAGGCCTGGGGTGGTTGAGTAGTGCGTTCGCATGGCTTATGGTGCATTCGCATAGAGTAAAAATTAGGGGCCTGTTGGATTGTTCTATGTGAACGCGGTCCTAGTGACGCGTTCGCAATGAAGAAAATTGAACTGCGCATAATGTTTTTAAGTTCTAAACGGGATTTTTTGGCCATAACTCAATATTCCATTAGAGAGCTCGGGAGAGGGTGAATTTGGACGAGATTTCCAGTGGGATTCTTGTGGTAAGTGTTCTTCAATTACTTTTGGTTTAATTTCATGAATTAGTCTTGATTTTTACCATGCAATAAGAGGAATTAAAGTAGAAATTGGGGGAAAATGGGAGGAAGAATTGGAAATTCCTTTTGATGATTTGAGTGGGCAATTGAGGTTGGATTTTGGTAAATTTGGTATGGGTAGACTCGTGGGTGAAAGAGGATTCTAGTTTTGTTATTTTTACCGAATTCCGAGACGTGGGTCCGGGGCTCGATTTTGGCCAATTTCGGAATTTGTGCCTAAAATTGATAGTTTTCGATTATGCTTTGTTCCTTTTCGATCAAGTGCGTATTTTGATGTTATTGATCTGATTTGTGATAGACTCGGAGAATTTGGGAGCCAATTCGAGGGGCAAGGGCATCGCAGAGTAGCTTTTGGGTTGTTTTGAGGTAAGTAACAATTGTAACTCTAGACCTGAGGGTATGACACCTCGGTATTTTATAATGTTATGGTAAATGAGGTGACGCACATGCTATGTGACGACCGTGCGGGCGTGCACCGGTAGAGATTGTGACTTGGTCCGTCTCGTAGCGACTATTAAGTTGCGTGTTCGATTTGAAACCTTTCGATAACCTGTATTTAGAAATTTATACTTGTTTATGGGTTGTAAGTCATGTTTGGGGCCTTGTTCTGACCTGTTTAGACCCTCATGGGTATTTTTACACTATTCCCACGCTATCCTGATAGAACATTTGTGAACTCAGTCATGTTTACCACTTATTGTTATTTTCCCTATTATCACACTGTTTTGAAATTCTGAGAGGTATTTTGGGCTGAGTCCCGTAATTTGAGATGAATTGCCTGAGTGGCTTGTGAGGATGACTGAGTGAGGTCGAGAGCCGAGTATGTGAGGATAGCTATAGATCGGGCTGCACGGCGCAGCAATATATATTATATGGATCGGGCTGCACGCCGCAGCAATAGATATTATATGGATCGGGCTGCGCGCCGCAACATATGTATATTGGATCGGGATGCACGCCGGAGCAGCATATTGCTTGGGCTGTAGGAGCACCTCCGGAGTATGTACAACCCCAGTGAGCACAATTGACTCTCTCTCTCTCTCTATATATATATATATATATATTTGATCGGGCTGCACGCCGCAACGTACGTTATTCGGCTCGGGCTGCACGCCGCAGCATATATTAGGAGGATGGGGCTGCACGCCGCAGCAGTTGAGTGGCTATCTGAACTTGTTGAGTGCGAGTGCTTAGTGTGAGCATGAAATACCGATAGTGGAGTCACGAGTGACTAATATGCCTTGTTGTGAGAAATACTGTGCCTGATGGCTGTTACATTGTGAATTTTACTATTTTTCCCTCTCTTCCTTATGCTGAGCCTTCTAATGAAAGTTGAATTACTGTTTTATGAAAGTTTTATTTATAGATGCTCGTCATTGCACTCAAGTTTTTAGTTACTTTGGTTACTTACTGAGTTGGCATACTCACATTACTCCCTGCACCTCTATGTGTAGATCCACGTACCAGACCATCTCACTAGTTGATTTTCGGACATGCTTGGAGTTTGTTCGAGGGTCAAGGTAGCTGCCCAGCGTCCCCAGCTCACCTCCTTCCCTTTCTTCAGTTCATAGTTTTTGTCTTTCGTACTTCAGAATTTTGTAGTAGCAAGTCACCTTATTGTACATTGTATTTATAGTCCTAGATACTCATGACAGTTGGCTCCAGGTTTTGGGGTATTGTTTAAATTGTTTATTTCATTTTGCTTCTTTAATATGCTTAAGTAAAAGAAAAATCTTTTTTTGTGAAAGACCGGTATAGTTTTGGAAATTATGAAATAGATAGTATGTAGTGGTTGGCTAGCCTAGTTCCATGATAGGCGCCATCACGGCTGGCTTAGGATTTGAGCCGTGACAAGTTGGTATGAGATCCTAGGTTACATAGGACTCAACGGTCAAGAGCAGATTTAGTAGAGTCTTGAGGATCGTACGGAGACGTCTGTACTTATCTTCGAGAGGCTACATAACCCTTAGGAACAATGTCATTTTTCTCTTGAATACAGTCATGCCATTTTGTTGATTCTGGATATCTAAACTTCTGCTATTTCATTCTCTCACAGATAGTGAGGACTCACGCTACCGATTAGGGTGATCAGCCACCAGCTAAACCAGCGAGAGGTCGAGGCCGCTAGTCATGGCCATGGTAGAGGTAGAGGGCCAGCCCGTGCAGCATCCAAGGTAGTACCAGTTAATCCCCCTACTATTCAAGATCAGGTTCCCGTCGCAGATACTCCAGCGGGATAGGCTAAGGCACCGGCGGTTCCTATTGTTATTCCGGGTCTTCAGGAGACCCTTGCCCAGATCTTGACTGTATGTACCACCCTTGTTCAGGCAGTTGTTACTTTTCTCAGGCCTGGGGAGGCAGTCAGACTCCAGTTGCCCGGACACTTGAGCAGGTTACTCAGGAGCTTCAAACACCAGGGGCAGTTCCAGCCCAGCCGGTTGCTCGAGTTACGAAATTCGTGGTTCCGGCTATGCCAGATGATTACTGCATAGACTGGATAGATTTAGTAGACTTCAGCCTTCAACATTCAATGGTACCGAGGGCGAGGATGCCCAGGGTTTACTGGATAAAGTGTTAGATGATGCTTCGTACTGGTAGGATTCTGGAGACTAGTGGGGTCTCGTTTGCTACTTTTTAGTTTTCTGGTGCTCTTTCACTTGGTGGGAGTCTTTTGAGAGGCGTAGGCCTATTGGTTCAGCACCCCTCACCTGGCAGCAGTTCTCCACTATCATCTTGGAGAAGTATGTACCCCAGTCTCACAAGGAGGAGCAACGCATGCAGTTTGAGCTGCTGCGCTAGGGGAGCTATTAGTGACGCAGTATGAGATGTGGTTTTCAGAGTTAGATCATCATGCCACCGAGTCGGTCCCTACTGATAGGAAGAGGATTAGGAGGTTCGTAGATGGCCTCAGTTGTGAGCTCCACCTTTTTATGACTCGGTAGAGGTAATCAAGTCCTACCTTCGAGCAGGTTGTTGATATCTCTCGAGATATTGAGTCGGTTCGCCGCCAGGAGCGGGAGGAGAGGGAGGCCAAATGGCCTCATGGATCGGGTGGTTCTAGTGGTGCCCCTTCCAGGGGGCAGTTTCAGCATGGTAGAGGCCGTTCATTCAGGCCTCCTTAGTCAGTCCGCCCAGCCTATAGTGGTCCATCTTCGGGGCATGGCCCCAGCAGTTCTCAGCCAGGTCGTTCTTTATTCGGTGCCCTTCAAGCCCAGAGTGTAACTCGAGCGCCATCAGTTCAGGGTTCCTCTATGCATGGTTCTCCTAGTGGACATTCTGGTGCCAGGGGTTCCTTTCAGTCCCCTTCACCAGCTCCAGGGAGTTGTTATGAGTGTGGAGAGTTCGGGCATATGAAAAGGCAGTGTCGTCATCTTCTTGGAGGTCCATCTCAGCTGAGGATCCAACCTTCGACTTTAGTTCCAGTTGCTTCACCACCCCGTCCCCCCAGGCAGCCAGGGGTGGTAGCCGGTCAACTACAGGCCGCCCTTGAGAGGGAGGTCGAGCAGGTGGGTTTCAGGCCTGTATGTATGCGTTTCTAGCTAAGCCAGATGTTGTGGCCTCCGATGCAGTGATCGCATGTATTGTCTCAGTGTGTCACCGAGATGCTTTGGCTTTATTTGAGCCTGGTTCTACATATTCTTATGTCTCGTAATATTTTGTCTATTTTCTGGATATGACCCGTGAGTCTTTAGTAACGTCTGTTCATGTGTCGACTCCGGTGGGCGATACTATTGTTGTGGACCGTGTGTATCGATCGTGTGTGGTATCTATTGGGGGTCTGGAGACCCGAGTGGACCTATTGTTACTCAACATGGATTGGTTATCTCTGTGTCATGCTATTCTTGATTGTCACGCTAAGACCGTGACCTTAGCTATGCCAGGATGTCCGAGGGATGAGTGGAGAGGTTCTTCTGCGTATGTACCTAGCAGGGCGATTTCCTATTTGTAGGCCCAGTGTATGGTTGAAAAGGGGTGTTTATCGTATCTGGCCTTTGTGAGGGATGTCAGTGGGGAGACTACCGCTATTGATTCAATTCCAGTGGTCCGTGACTTTCCGGACGTGTTTCCTGCAGGCCTGCCAAACATGCCACCTAACAGAGACATTGATTTTGGTATTAACCTGGTGCCAGGAACTCAGCCTATTTCTATTCCACCTTATCGTATGGCACCAGCAGAGCTAAAGGAATTAAATGAGCAGCTTCAGGAACTCCTAGATAAGGGGTTCATTCGACCTAGTGTGTCACCTTGGGGTGCACCGGTATTGTTTGTAAAGAAGAAGTATGGTTCTATGCGTATGTGTATTGATTATCTGCAGCTGAACAGGGTTACGATGAAGAACCGGTATCCCTTGCCTCGTATTGATGACTTGTTTGATCAGTTGCAGGGTGCCAGGGTATTTTTCGAGATTGACTTGCGTTCCGGCTATCATCAGTTAAAGATTCGGGGGCCAGACACCCCGAAGACTACTTTTAGGACTAGATATGGTCATTATGAGTTTCTAGTTATGTCATTCGGGCTGACCAATGCCAAAGCAGTCTTTATGCACTTGATGCACAGTGTATTCCGGCCTTATCTGGATTCTTTTGCCATCGTGTTTATTGACGATATCTTGGTATATTCTAGATCTCGGGAGGATCATGAGTAGCATTCTTGGGGCACGTGGTGTCCAGTGAGTGTATTCAGGTTGATCCGAAGAAGATAGAGGTGGTGTAGAGCTGGCCTAGATCGTCATTAGCTATCGAGATTCCCAGTTTCCTTGGTTTGGCAGGGTACTATCGCCATTTCGTAGAGGGATTTTCATCTATTGGAGCACATATGACCAGACTGACCCAGAAGGGTGCTCAGTTCAGGTGGACTGAGGAGTGTGAGGAGAGCTTTCAGAAGCTCAAGTCAGCTTTGACTACAACTCCAGTATTGGTTTTTCCTACGGGTTCAGGTTCTTATATAGTTTACTGTGACACCTCGAGAGTTGACCTTGGAGCGGTTTTGATTCAGGACGGTAGGGTGATTGCCTACGCGTCCAAACAATTGAAGGTGCACGAGAAAAATTATCTAGTGCACGATCTTGTGCTAGCAGCTATTGTCCACGCCTTGAAGATTTGGCGTCATTATTTGTATGGAGTGCATTGTGACATTTTCACTGATCACCGTAGTTTGCAGCATCTGCTTAAGCAGAAGGATCTGAATTTGCGTCAGAGGAGATGGTTGGAGCTTCTCAAGGATTATGACCTCACCATTCTATATCATCCGGGGAAGGCCAATATAGTGGCAGATGCCCTAAGTCGCAGAGTAAAGAGTTTGGGGAGTCTAGTCTACCTTCCAATAGCAGAGCAACCATTAGCACTTGATGTTCAGGCTTTAGCGGGTCAGTTGGTGACATTGGATCTATCAGAGCCCCTACGAGTGTTGGCTTTTGTAGCCTCCAAGTCCTCAATTTATGATCAGATTAAGCACGCCAATATGATGATCCACACTTGCTTGGTCTTTTAGGATAGGATCTGTCGTGGTGAGGCCAGGGATCTGGTCATTGATGATGATGACGTCATGAGGATGCAGGGCAGGATTTGCGTGCCCAATGTAGATGGACTTCTAGATTTGATTCTAGCTGAGGTCCATAGTTCGTGGTATTCAATCCATCCGGGTGCCGCAAAGATGTATCAGGATCTGAGACAGCATTATTGGTGGAGGCGGATGAAGAGGTATATTGTTGAGTTCGTGGCTCGGTGTCTCAACTGTTAGCAGGTCAAGTATGAGCACCAGAGGCCGGGTGGATTGCTTCAGAGATTAGATATTTTGGAGTGGAAGTGGGGGGGGATCACTATGGACTTCGTAGTTGGGCTTCCACGTACTTCGAGAAGGTTTGATGCTATATGGGTTATTATGGATCGGCTGACCAAGTCCGCGCACTTCATTCCTATTAGACTACTTATTCTTCGGAGATGTTAGCTGAGATTTACATCAGGGAGATTGTCCAATTGCATGGGGTTCTAGTTTCTATAATTTCTGACAGAGGTACTCAGATCACATCTCAGTTTTGGAGGGCCGTGCAGAGGGAGTTAGGTACTCAGGTCGAGTTGGGCACAACGTCTCATCCTCAGACCGATAGGCATTCAGAGCGTACTATTCAAATTTTGGAGGATATGTTGCATGCCTGTGTCATTGATTTTGAGGGTTCATCGGACCATTTTCTGCCACTCATGGAGTTTGCACATAATAATAGCTATTTATATGGTAGGAGATGCAGATCTCCGGTTGGTTGGTTTGAGCCGGGCGAGGCTAGGCTATTGGGAACAGACTTGGTTCAGGATCCGTTGGTTAAGTTGAAGCTGATTCAGGAGCGGCTTCGCATGGCGCAGTCTAGGCAGAAGAGTTATGCGGATCGGAAGGTCCGAGATGTGTCTTTCATGGTTGGGGAGAAGGTGCTGCTGAATGTGTCGCCCATGAAGGGTGTTATGAGGTTCGGGAAGAGGGGAAAGTTGAGTCTCCGGTTCATTGGACCATTTGAGGTGCTTCAGAGGATTGGGGAGGTGGCTTATAGACTTGCCTTGCCTCCCAGCTTATCGAGTATTCATCTGATGTTCCATGTTTCGACGCTCCGGAAGTATGTGAGTGACCCGTCTCATGTTTTGAAATTCAGCACGGTTCAGCTCGAGGGTGATATGTCATATGAGGTAGAGGCAGTGGCTATTTTGGGTCGTCAGGTCAGAAAGCTGAGGTCTAAGGATACATCTTTAGTGAAGGTTCAATGGAGAGGACAGCCGATAGAGGATGCCATCTGGGAGACCGAGCGGGAGATACAGAGAAGATATCCTCACTTATTCAAGACTCCAGGTATGTTTCTAGACCCGTTCGTGGATGAACGTTTGTTTAAGAGGGGGAGGATGTAATGACCCAGCCGGTCGTTCCGTGAAATTGGCCCCGTTTCTCCTTTTTCTGCTTTATCATATGTTTCTTTGCCTATTTATGTTTTGTTGGGTCGGTCGGTTTGGGTTCGGAGTGGTCGTGGTGAAAACTGAGACACAAAGTCTCTTAAATTGGCTTAATAGATTGAAACATCAACTGGGACTTGATTTATAGGAAAACAATCTCGGAATGTAGATTTTATGGCTCGGATAGCTTCGTTAGGTGATTTGGGACTTAGGAGTGTGTTCGTAATGAAGTTTTGATGTCCGATGTAGAATTAGGTTTGAATAAATGAAAGTTAGTTTTTGCCTATTTTCGGTCGGTAGGGGAAAATAAGCTATCGGGGTCGGAATGAATTCCGAAAGTTAGAGCAGGTTCGTAATGTCATTTTGTATATGTGTGCAAATTTTCAGGTCAATCTGATGTGTTTTGGATGGTTTCGGCATCTTTGGTGAAATTTAGAAATTTCAAAGTTCATAGGCTTGAATTTGATGTGATTTTTGTGTTTCTGCGTTGTTTTTTGTGTTTCAAGGGCTCGACTAAGTTTGAATGTGGTTATGGGATGTGTTGGTATGTTTGGTTAAGGTTCCGAGGGCTTCGGGTGAGTTTCGAGTGTGTAACGAGGTAATGTTTGGCCTTGGAATACAGCTGATCTGGTGTTTGTTGCTGCAGAAGGTTTTACCCTATGTGTTCGCGGGGGGTGTCATGCGTTCGTATAGGGGAATTCGGGAGCTGAGGGATTTTCTTCTATACGTTCGCGAGCCTGGAGGTGCGAACGTGATGGGTTGAGTTGAGTGGTCATCGGTAACGCGGGAGCTAAGTGTGTTCGCATAGAGTAGAAGGCATCTGAGGACCCCATGCCCATTGGTCTGTTTGATCTCGTAGGAGCCCATGCGTTAGCGAAGGCATGGGTTGGTTGAGCAGTGCGTTCGCATGGCTTTTGGTGCATTCGCGTAGGGTAAAAATAAGGGGCCTCTTGGATTGTTCTATGCGAACGCGGTCCTAGTGACGCGTTCGCAATGAAGAAAATTGAGTTGGGCAGAAAGTTTTTAAGTTCTAAACGGGACTTTTTGGCCGTAACTCAATATTCCATTAGCGAGCTCGGGAGAAGGATAATTTGGACGAGATTTTCAGTGGGATTCTTGTGGTAAGTGTTCTTCAATCACTTTTGGTTTAATTTCATGAATTAGTCTTGATTTTTACCATGCAATTAGAGGAATTAAAGTAGAAATTGGGGGAAAATGGGAGGAAGAATTCAAAATTCCTTTTGATGATTTTAGTGGGACATTGAGGTCGGATTTTGGTAAATTTGGTATGGGTAGACTCGTGGGGAATGAGGATCCTAGTTTTGTTATTTTTACCGAATTCCGAGACATGGGCCCGGGGCTCAGGTTTAGCTAATTTTAGGATTTGTGCCTAAAATTGATAGTTTTCTATTGGGCTTTGTTCCTTTAGCGTATTTTGATTTTATTGATCTGATTTGTGATAGACTCGGAGAATTTGGGAGCCAATTTGAGGGGCAAGGGCATCGCGGAGTAGCTTTTGGGTTGTTTTGAGGTAAGTAACGATTGTAACTCTAGACCTGAGGGTATGACACCCTAGTATTTTATATTGTTATGGTAAATGAGGTGACACACATGTTAGGTGACGAGCGTGTTGGCGTGAACCGATAGGGATTGTGACTTGGTCCGTCCCGTAGCGACTATTAAGCTGCGTGTTCGATTTGAAACCTTACAATAACCTGTCTATTAGAAACTTATACTTGTTTATGGCTGTAAGCCATGTTTGCGGTCTTGTGCCGACCTGTTTAGACCCTCAGGGGAATTTTTACATTATTCCCACACTATCCTGATAAAACATTTGTGAACTCAGTCATGTTTACCACTTGTTGTTATTTTCACTGTTATCACACTGTTTTGACACTCTGAGAGGCATTTTGGGCCGAGTCCCGTAAGTTGAGATCAATTGCTCGAGTGGCTTGTGCAGATGATTGAGTGAGGCCGAGAGTCGAGTATGTGAGGATAGTTATGGATCTGGCTGCACGCCGCAGCAATATATATTATATGGATCGGATTGCACGCTGCAGAAATAGATATTATATGGATCAGGCTGCGCGCGGCAGCATATGTATATTGATTTCACGCCCCAAAACCGAGGGACGGGACTGACGCCTAACCGTATGAACCCGTTCTAGCGAACCTGATTTGACTTTCCCACCCAATGCGTTTCTCCGTGTTTATAACATACATTATTCATATGAAATAGCAAGAGAAAATAAAAAACGTGGATTCAGAACATAAAGTCCGTTTTTCCTCTTTAAAACATTTTCAACGTTTAATCTTCCCAAAACATACATTCTTAAATACAACACTCCCGATACGGGATCGTGATTACGAACGAGTACGACAACTACCCAATATATATATATATATATATATATATATATATATATATAT